>JAYESA010000008.1:61425785-61608285 GCA_036927795.1 Iris macrosiphon | reverse complement strand
ACGGGTAGCCCTAAGGTCTAGGAAGGTTCTAAACTACTAATTACACTATATTAGAGCAATTACTAAGAGAAAAGTTAGGTTTTACCTCTTGGGAGTTGAAATCCCAAGGCCAAAGTCTCCAAAAACCTAGAAATCACCCACACCAAGCCTCCAAGCCAAGCTCCTACACCAATTCTAAGCTCTACACACCTAGGTTAGGTAAAAACAAAGGGTTAGGGTTTGTATTAAAGAGAAAAATAGATGAAGGAAGAGAAAAAGGGTGAAGAAACTTACTTGGAAAGAAGAAATTGGAATAAGGAAACAAGAAGAGAATGGAAAGAAGAATGAAGAAGAAGAAGTAGAAGAAGAAATGAAATGAAGGGGGGGTGCTGGTTATGTTCGGCCAAGTGAAGGATTAGTAGGTTTAGGGTTTGGCATTTAGGTGAAATGACCAAAATGCCCCTAAATCAAGTCATCCTAATTGGGGTTTGGGTTTGGGATTCCAAATGCACTCTAATTAATTCCTAATCACTCCAACTAACTAATTAAAATATTAATAACTATTCTAAACCAATAAATAGGTCTGACAAGGGTGTTGGTTGGGTCTGACAAGGGTCCACTAGGGTCTGACATGGGTCCAGGATAGCCAAAACCCTAAAATAACTAATAAAAATAAATACAACCACTAATTAAATATTAATACAAATATTTATTGTTTGTGGTATTAAACGAAAGAATAAAAAATGTATTTAGGATGGGGTTTATACGAAACCCGCCTTCTTTGGTTTACAAAAAAACTTGTACAATTTGATCCTATACGAGGATGTGGGAGTACAATTTATTTAATCTAGGTAAATATTACTATAGGTGTCTGATCTGCAGTCGATCACTGTAGCCCTTGGACTACATGATGTTGAAGAAGTGTCGTAGAAGACAGGAAGCAGCTTCGAAGGTTGCAAAAGAGGGTGGATGCATGATGCCAAAGTCGTAGATCCCTACTCTCTGCCTGAGCTCCGAATTCTCTCTCTCTCTCTCTCTCTCTCTCTCTTGACCTCTGGTCCGATCTTTCTTGGAAGTTCGACCTTAGATCTGATATTGTTTTCTTGACCAATTTTTTGACCCTAATTTCTTTGGCCCTCCAATTTGTCGACCCTTTCTCCTCATTGATAGAGGTCTCTATATATAGAGTTTTAGTGACAGTGACCACTCCGTCGATGTAGAAACCGAGGAGTGGAAAGTACAGCACCCTTTTACACAACGGTTAAAATAACCAATGCCTACGTATAGATGATCCTTTGAATGAGCGTGTGACGCGGGTCCAACTAAGGGACAAAACGCGTATAATCGCTACGAAGATCACGGCGTAGAAGCCACGTAGGTAGGTATCCATTGTGTAGAAGAGGTTGGCATAGAAGCCAAATGTTTGTCACCATGGCATAGAAGCCAAATAGTTATCAATCCGGCATAGAAGCCGAATAGGCGTAGAAGCCGAGTGGTCATAGAGGCCGAGAAGGCATAGAAGCCGAGTGGTCATAGAGGTCGAGCAGGCGTAGAAGCCGAGTGGTCATAGAGGCCAAGCAGGCGTAGAAGCCGAATGGGCGTTGAAGCCAAGCAGGCGTAGAAGCCAAGTAGGCGTAGAAGCCGAGTGGTCATAGAGACCGAGTAGGCGTAGGAGCTGGATGGGCGTAGAAGCCGCTGCATACCGTGCCAGAGTGCTGATGGGGACTTCTTAGCCAGAATTACGGCTTTTGAAGATATAATCAAATCTCTTGCATTAAATGCCGAGATTTGCAACCATCCTGTGCATTAAATGTGGAGGCATGTCTTTGAAGGTCTGTGACTCCTTCTGCGCATCAATCGCAGAGACGTGCCTTGAGAAACTGTTACCGCTCTGTGCATTAGACGTAGAGACGTGCCTTGACCCCGTACGGAGTGCAGCTTTTGATGTGGCAGGCGGTTTGTCTATTGCAGAATGTAAACAGCTCGTGTCTGCCTGTGTAAAATAAGGCAGCGTATCCCTTCGTGCTTGTAAAAGCAGTTTACGCAAAGGGGATAACGGTATTTGACAGCCTGGGTCGCAGTGCTGTGCCATCATTATAGCCGTCGTCTGGGTAGTCGAGCCGTATCCCTTTGTCAGAAGTCCAGACGTCAGGTTCATTGCAGGATCATCATTGCAGGGTCTGACAGGTTTACTTCAGAGAATACGAAGCATCTCTTGTATACCTCAATGCTGCATCTGAAAGAGGATGAGTTTTACGCCCTGGAGGCGATGGCGCACCCTGTTTACGCTGAAGCGGCTTGGACTTACTGTCTTACACGGATGGTCCTTTGAGCTTTCATATTTTATGCTGCATTTTAGCAGAAAGAGCTATGTTGCACGCTTGATGGCTCTGAAGGCCTCTGCTTACGCTGCTCTGTACCAATATGCCACGTATAGTCATCTGGCGTATTTTTTATGCTTCTACAAGGCCCCCTTCAAAGCTTTCAAATTCCTCGGAATTTGGAACGCTTTGAATGAAGCATGAACGGCTCCTCGTGACTCAAAATGTTTCTGAATGGAGCGTTGAAACGGTCGATGCTGACTTTATGGCAGATTTATTGGGGACCGGTGTGACCTCTTTCGCCTATAAAAAGACTGGGGGAGTTAATCTGTTCTCCCCATATTTCCATCACCATGCAGAGATGATCGTCGGAGTTCGTCGGGTCGATCTGAGGAAGAAGGAGATCATATTCTTCCAGCGTGTAAGGAGCCGAAAAAGATGGCGTCTTCGAGCAAGTGTCCACTGCAACGATGGATCATGGAAGGATATCTTAGCCTCCCTTCCTCGGGATAATCAGCAACTTTATATGGCTGTTCTTCCAGGAGAAGGAAAGGGTCGTATTTGACCACCCTGCTTGCAAGTGGTGTCTTCTCCTGTTATACTCTCGGAGATGAGAGAGAAGACAAGCTGTAACAGCCGTCTTCCAGGACTGAGTTGGGTTTAAAACACCTCAACCCAATCTGCCATGGCGCACGGAGTATGGGGTCTGCATAATTTATGCAAGTCCCAACTCTGTGTTCTCCCGCCACTGATCATCTTCTGGAAAGAAGAGGAAGACCACCAATGCTAGAACCTGTCAGAACAGATTCCGAGGGCGGCCTTCAGGCGACAATGGGGAAATCCTTTGTAGACGGAGTTTCCCTCAGATGTAACCATAAAAAAATGAAGAAAAAACCCCTTGTAGACAGGATTTTCCTCATATGTAATCATGATTTTAATCTTTAATAAAGTCATTGTTCTTCTCCATATGATCATCTTGCCATACGTTGTTGTGAAGTCTGAATATGTGTAGCTTCGACACGTCTGATTCTTTACGCCGACTCTGTATAGAAAGAGTGCTAGGTCCTGTCCTTTATGCATAGCGAATAGTCCATAGAACGCTGTTGAGCATTTTGAATATTTAGAACTGTCCTGGTGCTAGGACTGAGGAATCGCGTAGAGCTCTGAACTGTTGTTTTTACTTCTGATGAATAGAATTTTTTGTTCAGACTTCGTCTTCAAGAATAATTTCTCAAAAATCCCTTGGAACAGGGTCGAGAAATGGCTGTCAAACTGAGTTGCCATCTTGATAGACGAGATATTTAGACTGAAGTCTGGATGATCCTCCAATTCGACCCGAGAAGAGTAATTTCTCAATGCTTGAACTCTGTATGCTTCGGGTACTTGGGATATGTTGAGGTCAAGAAGAAGTATCTTCTGTGTGAACTCCTGTAATCGACCGCCTTGCTGTTCGAATATGCGGAAAGTCAGAGATCCGTAGTGTAGATGAACTGAGAATCCTGAGTTCGTAGTCTATTGAGCGTAGAAAGCCACCGAGCGTGAGATCGTAGATTCGGAGCTGCTGAGCGTGAAGTCGTAGGTTTGTAGCCTCTCGAGCGTAAAAGCTACCGAGCATAAAGGCATCCGGGTATAAAACCATAGACTAATAGCTTGCGAGCGTAAAACCGTAGATCTGTTACTGTCGAGCGTAGAAAGCTCCTTAGCGTAGAACTGTAGATTTGTAGCCTGTGAAAAAGAAATCTTTTGAGCGTAAGGTTGCGGATCTGTTGCCTCCGAGCGTAAACTAAACGTCATCGAGCGTGAGATCATCGATTTGGTATCTGATGAGCGTAAAGTCGTAGGTTTGTAGCCTCTCGAGCATAAAAGCTACCGAGCATAAAGGCATCCGGGCATAAAACCATAAACTTGTAGCTTGCGAGCATAAAACCGTAGATCTGTTGCTGTCGATCATAGAAAGCTCTTTAGCATAGGAATCGCTTACCTGCTTTTGCACGAAAACTCTTCGGATTTGCTGACTGTCCGTCTTTCGAGAGTAGTGGGCTGACGTAGTACCCACTCATAACCAAATATTTAATTTGTGAGATTTGGTTGGGGTTTCGAGGAGCCCGTCTGAGGATTCGAGGAGTCTACCCGAACTCTATATATATCCCAAGCTTTTGAGAGAAAAACTTTTTATCCGTCTTCTGTGAAAGAGAGCCTTCGATTGTTTGAGTTTTTCCTTTCGTTCTTTCTCCGAGCACTCCGAATTTTCAGAAATGGTGCCGAAACAAACCCCCTCCACCAAGGGAAAGAGTATAGGCTCTTCTTCTCGTTCTTCTGCCCCAGCGAGAGAGTCTTCGGTCTGGCAAGGTAAACTTCCTTCTGAGCGAAGCATCCTGTCGACGAGTAGCGCACCCGGTCTTAGAGGTATAGCCTTTGGGATGATAAAGAATGACGAAAAAAAATCCTTCGCACACGTTGAACGTGACCGCGCTAGGTCGTCTCCTGTGCTGATAGCCTCTTTGAGGAAGATGACGCACGGAGATATTTTCATCTTTTACGCCCACATTTCTAATGTGCCAGCGTAAAAACTCCATGTTTTCGCAGTTTTGAGCGTAAAAGATCTGACTGCCAAAAACTTGGTGTATACTATAAAATTTTAGTTTTACGCTTTGGATGGGACCTCCGGCGTAATAACTAGAATTTTGGCAGTCTGGCATAAAGCACGGACTGTATACCGCCAATTACGCTTCAGGATGTGACTTTCGGCGTAAAAATGACCAAATTTTGTACAGTCTTGGCGTAAAGCAAAGACTGTCGTTTCTTGGTCTTTGTGTTGCAAGATTTGTAATGACGTATTTTTCTTGCACTTTCGCAGTTAACTTGCATGAGTCTCCACTGGCCGAGGTGATGGGTTCCGCTGCCGGGATGCTGCACTCGAACTACCTAGAGGATCTGTCGTACGTGACATTTCCTATCTCCGGACCCCAGTATCCTGAAGGGAGGAGGATCTTGATATCGGCTCAGGGTGAGCGGACATTGCTGAACATGATTAACGGAGAGCCCCTGACGTACATAGACGGGGACCAGTACATCAAGCCGGCCTTTCTCTTTGGGGACATGATAGACAAACAGTCCCAGACGAAGCCCAAGAGAGAACCCTGAGTTTTCCCCGCCGAGAGTGTGGTCTTGTATCTGCCCACGATGCCGAAAGATTGTCCCATCTCGGCTTTCTTCCATGCCACACACTCCAAGAGGATGTCGTGGACGCTGACTCCCGATCTTCACAGTAAGCCGGGGAAGATCTTTCATCTGAAAGGAGCTGACCAGGGGTCGTTTGTTAGCCATCCTTCTGGCGTCGTGGCGTTGTTCAGGAGGCTGTGCCCGGGCAGCGTCGTGAGTGAAGACAGTTCAGTGATCCAGCCGGTCCAATTACCGACTTTCTGCAACGACTTTATGGTGCGAGGGGGGGTATACCCTAAGGAGAATCCTCGGTGCAACGGGTGGATCACCCTAGCGAACCTCCGATGGACTTGCCTAGTTGACTGGGCTTTGAAGCATTTTCGGAGAGAGCTGGAGGTCATAGGACTGTATGCTGCCGTGAGCGCTACGAGTGTTGGGTTGCCTCCCAACCCTAATATGTTTCTGGCACTGATGGAGCGATACATTTCGCTCACCGGGACCTTCGCCACTCCACTGGGGGAGTTGGGGTTGGCCCTCCACGAAATGGCAACGATCTCGAGACTGCCGATGGGGGATACCCCGTATGAAGAGTATGTTCCCACCAACCGGGAGTTGGAGGACTCGGACCCTCGGGTTGTGGAGGTGTATCAGGAGCTGATGTGCCACTATCTCGCGTGCACTGCTTTTTATAATGAGCCTTCTGATTTGGCTCACACCACTAAGTAGATGTCCTACCTCTTCTTCCACCGGGCCAGGGCCGTCAAGTCAGAGAAAGTTTTGGGGGGGCAAGAATGAGCCCATGAACTGTTTGGGCGTGCTCAGTGCCCAGGTCGTCGAGGACCTTATGGAGGAGGCTAAAGCTCCAGATCAGTTTCTCAATGACGGGGTAGGAAAGTACCCTGAAGGCACTAAGGCCTATAGTTAATTGAGGCGCTGCCGCAGGCCTTTATCTGAGGAAGCCAGGCTGGCTGGCTTTCTCTCCCTATGGCTGCGTCAAGTAGTGGTGCCCGGTATCGCGTCCGCGGACAGCATCCACCGGAACATCCTGTGGCCTGCCGTACGTTTGGTGTTCGGGGCAAGACTGGGCTTGCTCTCCGCCATGGTGTGCCGTATGCAGGCTGGCCTGAGAGCCATGACTGACGGGCTGCTCATCGATGAAGCTTGACGTGATAGCTTTCCCCGGGTAGAGTTACCATATATGTACTTGATGGGATGGTTATTCCTCCACAACCCTCGAGTGATGTCTCCCGGCCCTGGTAGTAGCGCGGGGGGTAGTTTCTTGCTGAACTACAAAGACTCCCTCTGGAACGTGAACACAGTCTTAGACTGCCGGCGGGTGCTGAGCCTTGGTCATTGCTGGAAGCTCCTCTGCACTGTCCCCTCTGTGCATCACAATCAGTCGGGGATTAGGCTTGAGGATTTAGGTGGAGAGAAGGCCAATCTTTCTCCGGAAGCTTTTAATTGGTTGGTCTGCATTAGACCCTCCCATTTGCTGTACAGAAGCGAAGATCATTGCTTCTTCGAGCCTTACTTGCCCAGTCGGTTCGCCAGGCAGTTTGGGTACGATCAGCTGCACGTGGGCAATGCCGTTACCAGCTTCAGGTCCAGGGACAGACTCATTGATGGAGCCAGAGGATGGCGATATTTTATCGTAGGTTGTATGGGAGCAATCTTTACCGTGTCGGTCGTCACCCTCTCCACGGAGCTGCAGATCCTCCATTCGTACGCTCAATTTTACGTGGCGATCAACACCTTCCATCGCGATTTTGACATGCGTG
Source organism: Iris macrosiphon (assembly GCA_036927795.1). Lineage (NCBI taxonomy): Eukaryota > Viridiplantae > Streptophyta > Magnoliopsida > Asparagales > Iridaceae > Iris > Iris macrosiphon. Next base: position 61,601,045 of record JAYESA010000008.1, on the reverse strand, counting down.
GAAGCTTTAGGGTGCCTTCTCCCAAGCCTGGGGGAAGAATCGAAGTCCCCTCGGTTTCATCTGACGAGGGTGAGGAGTCGGTCACTCCGGATGAGCCTCTGGTGTCGGTGCCGAGGTGTGAAGTGCCTCCGCCTGCGGGGGCTTTGGCGGCCTCTGGGAAGCGAAGGGCTCCTGCTTCGAAGCAGACTTCCCCTCGCAAGAGGAAGAAGAAGACGGTTAATCGCCCTCTCCGAATTCCTGGCATTGAGGCTCCTAGAGAGGAACCTGCTGTCTCTCATGTTGGGGATGTCTCTTTGATTGGAGGTTCCCCGTCTCTCGGAGAGGGACCCTCAGTTTCGGCTGGCGGTGCCGGAGAACTCCTGCTTGAGGCTGCCGTTGTTGCCACTGCCTCCGGTAGTGGAATGAAATTGCCTGCATGGCCGAGGCAAATGGGAGAATCTTTCCCTAGACCGGCAACGGATGAAACTCCTGCCGCGTCTGTGAGCATGACCAGCGAGGTTCCAGCTGACGAACCTCGACTGCGCCTTGGTGAAGGCTTGGTAGAGCACCTGGCGATGTCAGTTGGCCCACCTCCTTCTCCAGGTATGACAGTTCGTATTGCGTCATTAAGGCATGATATAGCTACATCGGCTGCAGACGCGGCATATATGCCATTAGCTACGGGTAAAGGTCATCTTTATGTCTCCTCTTAGAAAGATTACTATCATATTGATATCAACTTTCTTGTCCTCTTATCAGGGGATGGCGTCCACGAGAAGTATAGCGCAGAAGCGCCTTCTGGCTCTGCTCGGGCTCCTGACGATGATACGGAGGCGTTCGACTTCGAGGAGGAAATACCTTCGGGGGCCAGCTCGCCCGGAGTAGTTTCGTCACCTCCAGAGGAGGACGAACCCGTTATCGTGACCTTGCCTCTTACGAGTATGCCGATGACTTCGACCGTCGTGGTCGCACCTTCTTCGATCGTGCCACCCGTCGAGGCGGCGGCTGTGGTCACCTCGTCTGCAATCATTCCTGGAGGGGAACTCGCCAATATCGCAGCCACTCCTGGCGTTCAACCAGATCTGGTTGCGCTGACCGAGCTGTATACCAGCCTCTTTTACACCAGTCTAAAAATGCTGATATCCATGGTGTTGGTGAAGAATCTGGATTTTGAGCGTCTGAAGAAGGCTTCCCAGTTTTTGATTGGGGCGGTCAGGGAGTTTGGCGATTCTGGGGTAGCTGACACCCTGGAGGCGATGGTTAATGGGTTGGAGCAACCTATTAACGAATACTTACAGCTGACTCAGGGCAGTTTTGAAGCTGAGGTCCAGGCCAGATACGACTTCATGACTGCGCGGCTTACCAAACAGCTGGAGAGCCTAGATAACTCCATCAAAGCACATAAGCTGGAGATGGATAAAAGAAAAGCTGTCGTGGAGGAGGCTCTTGCTCTTCAGACGAAGTGCCAATCCGAGCATGAAGGGAATGCAGCGAGGGCTCGCAAGTTGAAGGAAAAACTCGCTCAGGCAGAGGAGTGGGCTTCTTAGTCATTGGCAGGTCTAGACTTAGCGACTAGTCGACTGAGCACAGTACGACGGGACCTGGAGCGTACAGAAGCTGCCCAAGCTGGCTCTCTTCGGGCAAGGGCCAAACTGTCCTTTACGAACAATCCTGAGGCACGGCTGGAACAGGCCCGCGCTGATGCCTTGGTTTCCAGGGATGAGAGGGTGGCTGCACTGGCGAAGCTGATTCGCGATCTGACCGCTCCCCCACAATGATGTGCCCTTTCTTCTTTTTGCTTTCTCAATGTAATTCTGCTCTTTTCGGGAATAAATAAAGCGAATCTTTTCTAACTTTGTGGACCCATTATTTCGGAATATAAATGATAGGTTTGGGCGAGAGTGATATCAGAGGTAGTATGGACGTGATAGACCCTCGATAAACTTTTAGCAGGACATATATATTCAGAGGTCATACGGACATGATAGAATATGACCTAATTAGTTTCGTTCTGGCAGTAGTTTGGTCAGACTTTGAGATTCTCGCTATATTCCTCTTGAGCAGAGGAGGTTAAGCATAGTACCTCTTCAGGAATTTACCATTGATATGAGCCATTAATAGGTCTCCATTAGGCTGGGCTAACCTGTAAGCGTCGTTCGAGAACGTTGTCTCGATCACATAAGAACCTTTCCACTTGGGCTGGAATTTGCCTTTACTCCTGTGAGTAAGAATCATCGGCCTTCTTACGGCTAAAACTAGCTCGCCGACTTTGAACACTCTTTCCTTTACTTTATGATTGAAAGCTCTGGAAATGCGTGCTTGGTAGAGCGCGATGCGCTGTTGAGCTTGGAGGCATTTCTCGTCTAATCCTTCTAGCTCTTGAAGCCTTAACAGGTCATTCTTTTCTTGGGTCAGCTCATTAGTGACGGCTATCCTGAGCGATGGGATCTGGATTTCAATGGAAAGAACTGCTTTGCTCCCGTAGACCAGTAAAAATAGGGTACAATCTGTCGGTGTCCATACCGTTGTACGGTATGCCCAGAGACATTCGCGCAGTTTCTCATTTCAGTCTCTTTTGTTTGAAGAGACGAACTTCTTCAAGAGTTTGATAATGGTTTTGTTGATAGCTTCTGCCAAACCATTAGCAGTTGGATAATACGCCGTAGAGGCAATATTATGTATTCAATTTTTATCGCAAAATTGGTGAAACGCTTGGCTGATGAACTGAGACCCATTGTTATGGATTATCCTTCGGGGAATCCTAAAGCGATAAATGACGTGATGCTTGATGAAGCTGATTACGTCAGACGCCTATACCTCAGCAAAAGGGATCGCCTCTGCCCATTTGGAGAAGTAATCTGTGATGGCCAGTATGAACCGGTGACCTCTGGAAGAAGACGGGTGAATAGGACCAATGATATCCATACCCCATGCTTCGAAAGGCCAGGATGCAACCGTAGGATATAGATATTCAGACGGTTGATATATGAAGTCTGCATAAACCTGACAGGCTCTGCATTGTCTTGCATAGTTGATCGCGTCTGTGATCATAGTGGGCCAGTAATAGCCTATTCTTCTGATACGATCCTGTAGCTTAGGACCGGGCTGATGCGCTCGGCATACGCCGTCGTGAGCTTCCCGGATAATCTGCTGTGCTTCGTCGTCAGAGAGACATCTTAATAGCAGTCCGTCGTAGGTCCGGCGATATAGGCATTGTGAAGATGCGTCAAAGTAGAAGCGTAATGATCGTCTTTTGACGGATACTGCTTCTTTGGGGTCCTCCGGCAAGATTCCGTATGCGACGAAATCCATAAAGGGACTTCTCCAGTCTCTTCTAGGGGGATCCATGTTCACAGCGTAACTGCGTTCTATGTGAAAGTTGTTCTTCACGCAGAATAAATCTCTGTTAAGAAGGATTACCGAATCCTGCCTTTTTATAGGAGGGGCAAAATCCGCAGCTAGATTGGCTAGGGCATCAGCTTCCAGATTCTGAGATCGAGGTACATGCTCTAGGAAGAACCCTTTGAATGTCATGGCTATCTCGACCGTTGCTTGGTGATAGGGGATGAGGTCTGGATTCCGGACTTCATATATTTCCCTGACTTGATTAACGATAAGCAGAGAATCACCGAAAGCTTCCAGGGACTCGACCCCCAGCTCTTTAGCGACTTGGAGCCCGATTAACAGAGCGTTATATTCCGCCACATTGTTGGAACATGGTTAGTTAAGAGAATATGCTCGGTAGATGACGAGTTTATCAGGAGTGACCAGGACGATTCCTACCCCTGAAACCACGTTTCCCTGGGGACCAGTCCTGGAGGCGCCGTCGAAGAACAGTTGCCATACGTCACTTTCTATTGCGGAATTACATTCTGCAACTTCGTCGGGAATGTCTTCGTATAATTTGGAGGCCTCCGGGATCGAATGAGTAGCTAGGAAGTCGGCCAGCGCTTGGCCTTTGATGGACTTATGCGGGATGTATACCATATCATATGGTGTTAACAGCATCACCCAAGTTGCGAGCCGGAAATTAAGAACACTTGGCCTGCTCATCAGTACTCGAAGAGGGTTGATCTTGGAGATGATATGGATAGTCTGGCCGGTGACATAGTGCCGCGTCTTCTGGATAGCAAACATCAGAGCCAAGCATTCTTTCTCCACTGGGTTGTACCGGTGTTCGGCTCTGACCATCATCCTGCTGAGGTAGTAGATAGCCTGTTCATGCCCCACATCGTTCTTTTGCGCGAGAAGAGCTCCTAACGAATGATCCATTGCTCGAACGTACAGCAAGAATGGTCTTCCCATAATGGGAGGCACCAGAACCGGCGGACTGGTGAGGTAGCGTTTGATATCCCCGAATGCTTGCTGACAGGTTTTGTCCCATACGAAGGATACACCTTTCTTCATGAGATGCGAAAAGGGCTGACATCTTCCCGAGAGGTTGGATATGAACCTCCGGATATAAGCCAGATGGCCTTGAAATCCCCGGAGTTCCCTCAGATTGTGGGGCGGTCGTATTTCTATGATGGTCTGGACTTTGTCAGGGTCCACTTGGATGCCTTTGGCGGTAATGAAAAATCCTAGGAATTTGCCACTAGATACACCCAGAAAGGACTTCGTAGGGTTCATCTTGAGTTGATGTTGGCGCATTAACTCGAATACCGTCTTCAAGTCTTGAATGTGATCATTTTTTAGGCGGCTCTTGACGGCTATGTCGTCCACGTAATATTCTACTATTTTGCGTAAATGCTCATGGAATATGCTATTACATGTACCCGGTGTAATAGAGGGGCCTGTCATGCCTGTTATGTTTTAACAGCATGTCGTCTTGAATGAAAGTGATATTTGGGACCACTTCCATCACACTGTGGCATTGAGGATACGCCACTGGTTCTTCGCTGGGAGACTTGAGCTGGGTCAAGCATGCCTCCGCCTGCATCAGCGCTTCACTCAGGGCTAGACGAGTGTCTTGGGAGAGCCTGAGTAGCTCAAAAATGGAGAGCCTGGCTGGTGTATTAGCCAGTTGGGCCAGTATGTCGAAGTTGTATGGCTTCTCTAAACCTTTGTTTGAAATATTTTTCACAGGTTTATCAAAGCGCACTTCTCTTTGCTTTCCCTTGTCCGCCGGAGTCGGTTTTGAAGGGCTGGCATCTGGTATGACGGGGCCTGGTCCTGAAGGTTTGGCAGCCGAGGCGTCCGCTGGTGCATCTTCCTGACTTGCTCCGTAGTCGTTGAGGTGGGCTTTCCCTGAACGGGTTGTAACAAATATCTCGTCTTCGTCTGATGATGAAGAAGTTGTGACCATATGGCATGGTTTGTATTTGGAGCTCTTTCTATATGTAGCCTTGGTAGCTTTAGTCCCCTCCTCGAGCTCTGGCACCAAATCTGGGTGAACCCATATAATCTCGCCCTGCCGGGTGGTTAGGGGTACCAGGTCATGATTTTGACCCCTAGCTGGAGGGAGATTGATGATGTTCATCGTGGTCCAGGAAATGTGTGTGACGCCGTCCGAGACCTTTTGGGAAGGCAGATCGCCAAACCGTAAGGAGATCATGTTGGCCGTGACCGTCTTCTCGGTGTTGTGCAGAGTGATGGCCTTAGCATCGATTAACCCCTGGATCTTCCTTTTCAGTATGTAATACGCCTTCGTTGGGTGGTGTACGTATCTGTGGAAGATGCAGTATTTGGGGTCGTCAGTACTGCCAACTTCTTGGGGCCGCCTTAGCTCCGGAAGGGTGATCTTTCCACTCTTGATGAGACACTCGAATATACTTGGGATATCGTCGTCGTCAAAAGAGTAGACTTCGACGGGCCTAGAAGTCCCGGGTCTCGTCTGCGTGGTCACCGCAGTCTTTTGTCTGGACTTATTGACCGCCAGAGCTTCTTTTCCCTTGGAGCTGCGAGGATGGTCGCTGTTGGGAGATGACCTCTTGCCTCTATCAGAGGCGGAGATCATAATGCCATTGTCGCACGCCTTGGACTGTTGTCTTCGGCGGCCATTGCCGAGATGATGAACGAGGGCCAATCATGGAACTGATATGGTCCTGTAAACACCGAGACTACGGGAAGGAGGTTCTTCCTGCAAATGTCTACTAACACAGAGTCTGGAACTCCTGGAGGCATCTGTAAGGTGGCCTGACGAAAACGTTCGACGAAGGTGCGAACGTCCTCCTTTTCCTTCTGCTTGACTTCGATGAGAGAGGACATAGACATGTCCATTCTACCCTCGTAGAATCACGTAAAGAATAAAGCTTTGAAGTCTTCGAAGGAAGTAATACAGTTGTCCGCCAAGCTACGGTACCACTGATAGGCTATTCCTGAGAGGCAGCCTTTGAACACCCGAGTGAGGAGGGCGTCGTTCCCTTGTAGCAACACCGTCATCATACTGAAATAGTTCATGTACTAACTTGGTGATGTTTTTCCCTCGAACAGAGCCATAGTCTGAGGTTTGTACCTCGGAGGGAAAGGGACTTCTTCCCAGATAGCTGGGTAAGGCTGATTAATTCCCAGTTTCTTGAGCTGATCTTTGTGCTTCAAGGTGTCGAACTGGGCTTTCAACTCCCGTACTGCCTGCATCGGATTTTCAGTTGGAAATGGGTCTACGGTGTAGCACAGAGTTGGTTGCATCGTGACTCCAACGGGAGGTAATATATTCTCCGAGTGAAGAAGCGGAGGAACTGCTGACTCTTGATCTAGAGTAGGCTCTTGGCTCGGGTTGGAAGATGGTAAGTCCACCCCCACACGTATCTGAGTTGGCGGGACCGATGCTTGAGCCATGGAAGCTGCGTGCTGAGTTAGCATCATTTGGTGCATATTCTCTATCATGGATTGCATTTGTTTCAGAGATGTCTCCAGCACAGTGATGCGTTGTTCCGCGTTTCCTGATGGCGAAGCTTCCTCGCGTTCATCTTCAACGGTGAAAACTCCTATTTCCTTGGACGTCATCGAAGGATTAGTATAGGTCGCTACAGAAGTCGACTCTATACTCTCAGCATCTGATCTGGGAGATTGGCGACCCCTAGCGTCGGAATCAGACGAGTACGAAGCTGGTTGCTGTGACCTTGCACGGGTATTTTGGAATACCCCAGCTTCAGTGTTCCTGAGGAGGTCTTCGAATCTCCTTCGGCTCGGAGGCCTATAGGGATAACGTCTTGAGCTCGACCCTCCTCTAGGTATGTGTGAAGCCATGTTCACGGATGCATGCGTGGGCTCTTCTTCCTGAAAAGACTGAGAGTAGCTCAATCGGTCGAAAACTGGCCGTTTTGCTTTAAAACAGCAGCAGTCAATCACAATTTTATGACTATTACAACATCGCTCGCTAGGGGGCGTAATAGACATGTTGGAAGGTCCCCTCTCCTTACGCTTCTGGATTAGATATTCGCGCAAGTCAGGAGGAGTAGAGAAAGAAGACGATGGCTTGTTCCTTCTGTTCCCATCAGTGGACATGCGGAGATTGGGCACCATGGTTTTCCTTATGCCACCTGTGTACAACAGGTTGGCCATCTGGGTGGCGGATAATCCCCGAGGAGGGTGCCTTCCCGCAACCTGAGCTTGCTTTACGCCGTGGGACTTCGCCTGGCATAATTTGGAGATTTGCTCAGACTGGTGTAAAGTTGAAGAGGCCCTCAGTCGGCCGTCGGCTTTCCGCGTAATCCGGAGGGTAGGCAGATTACTTCTTCACTGGCGTAACGGCCGAGAGGTTGAGTACCCTGTAGCTTGCTTCCCCTTGCGGAAATCACAGCGCTCATCTGGTTCCCCGTAGGGGTCAGATGTTGTCTTGCTCATGGAGAGTGATTTGTACTTCCGATTTGGCGCCGAGGCATCATCAGAAGTTTGGTCTGTACCGCGCGTAGCGGGAGACTGGTTTCTACGCGTATAGCGCAGTGGATACTTCTGGGTTAGCGCTGACGCTTTGCCCGAAGTTTTGTCTGTACCGCGTGTAGCGGGAGACTGGTTCCTACGCGTAGAGCGCAGTAGATACTTCTGGGTTAGCGCTGAGGCTTTGCCCAAAGTTTTGTCTGTACCGCGCGTAGCGGGAGACTGAATTTTACGTGCAGGGCACGGAGGGAGCAATGCTACAACCTCATTGGTCGGAGAGATCGGAGAGTCCACAGGAATGGTAGAGGATGTCTTGGGCATCCAGACCTTGTGCAGCTTCCTGTTGTCTTGGACGGAGAGAGGGTGAGAGCTACCCCCGGTTCGAAGCATGTCTTCGTAGGCAGACTGGTCGAATTGGACGACCAGTGTCTTCTTTACGGTTCCTATAGATACCGCATCGTGTTGAGCAATTGCTTCCTCATTAGAAGAGAAAGATGTCCCCAGCAGAGTCGCCATCTTGTTTGTGGTATTAAACGAAAGAATGAAAAATGTATTCAGGATGAGGTTTATACGAAACCCGCCTTCTTTGGTTTACAAACAAACTTGTATAATTTGATCCTATACGAGGATGTGGGAGTACAATTTATTTAATCTGGGTAAATATTGCTATAGGTGTCTGATCTGCAGTCGATCACTTTAGTCCTTGGACCACACGATGTTGAAGAAGTGCCGTAGAAGACAGGAAGCAGCTTCGAAGGTTGCAAAAGAGGGTGGATGCACGATGCCAAAGTCGTCGATCCCTACTCTCTGCCTGAGCTCCGAATTCTCTCTCTCTCTCTCTTTTTTGACCTCGGGTCCGATCTTTCTTGGAAGTTCGACCTTGGATCTGATATTGGTTTCTTAACCAATTTTTTGACCCTAATATCTTCGGCCCTCCAATTTGTCGACCCTTTTTCCTCATTGATAGAGGTCTCTATTTATAGAGTTTTAGTGACAGTGACTACTCCGTTGGTGTAAAAACCGAGGAGTAGAAAGTACATCACCCTTTTACACAACGGTTAAAGTAACCAATGCCTGCGTATAGATGATCCTTTGAATGAGCGTGTGACGCGGGTCCAACTAAGGGACAAAATGCGTATAATCGCTACGAAGATCACGGCGTAGAAGCCACGTAGGTAGGTATCCATTGTGTAGAAGAGGTTGGCATAGAAGCCAAATGTCTGTCACCATGGCATAGAAGCCAAATAGTTATCAATCCGGCATAGAAGCCGAATAGGCGTAGAAGCCGAGTGGTCATAGAGGCCGAGCAGGCGTAGAAGCCGAGTGGTCATAGAGGCCGAGCAGGCGTAGAAGCCGAGCAGGCGTAGAAGTCGAGTGGTCATAGAGACCGAGTAGGCGTAGGAGCTAGATGGGCATAGAAGCCGCTGCGTACCGTGCCAGAGTGCTGATGGGGATGTCTTAGCCGGAATTACGGCTTTTGAAGATATGATCAAATTTCTTGCATTAAATGCCGATATTTGCCACCATCATGTGCATTAAATGTGGAGGAGTGTCTTTGAAGGTCTGCAACTCCTTCTGCACATCAGTCGCAGAGACGTGCCTTGAGAAACTGTCACCGCTCTGTGCATTAGACGTAGAGACGTGCCTCGACCCCGTACGGAGTACAGCTTTTGATGTGGCAGGCGGTTTGTCTACTGCAGAACGTAAACAGCTCGTGTCTGCCTGTGTAAAATAAGGCAGTGTATCCCTTCGTGCTTGTAAAAGCAGTTTACGCAAAGGGGATGGCGGTATTTGACAGCCTGGGTCGCAGTGCTATGCCATCATTATAGCCGTCGTCTGGGTAGTCGAGCCGTATCCCTTTGTCAGAAGTCCAGACGTCAGATTTATTGCAGGATCTTCATTGCAGGGTCTGACAGGTTCACTTCGGAGAATACGAAGCGTCTCTTGTACACCTCAATGCTGCGTCTGAAAGAGGATGAGTTTTATGCCCTGGAGGCGATGGCGCACCCTGTTTACGCTGAAGCGGCTTGGACTTACTGTCTTACGCGGATGGTCCTTTGAGCTTTCATATTTTATGCTGCGTTTTAGCGGAAAGAGCTCTGTTGCACGCTTGATGGCTCTGAAGGCCTCTGCTTACGCTGCTCTGCACCAATATGCCGCGTATAGTCATCCGGCGTATTTTTCATGCTTCTACATTTATGATCAATACACAATTTATCAAATAAAAAAAATACCCTTCCCTGCAAATGGGGTAGTGACAATGGTACCTCGAGAGTTCAAGGGTATCAAGGGGATACTCTACGCTGATGACTGGTTAGAGGATATGGAGAGAAACCTGCGATTGGCCCAGATTCCAGAGAGCTTACAGATAGAGGCGGTCGGCAGTCAGATGTTCGATATTGCACTCACGTGGTATCGCACGGAGCCGAGACTTACTGCTCATGGACTTACTTGGGAGACTTTCAAGGAGCTTTTCAAGGAGAAGTTCTTTCCCGATATGGCCTTGGGAGTTTTGGAGAGTCAGTTTTATGACTTGGTCCAAGAGAACATGTCGGTCGATGAGTACGCCGTAGAATTCTGCCGATTTAGCCATTTTGTATCGTCTATAATTCGGGACCCAGGAGATCGAGCCCAGAAGTTTAAAAAGGGGCTAACGAGGGAGATTAGGTCGTGCACTTCTGCTCGTCGTATCGCTACCTTTGAGGATATCTTGATGGATTCCCATATTGCAAAGGAAGATCTGGATCTCAGGCCTAAGAGGAGTCACGATATTTCTGTAGATACGAGTGGCAGCGCAGGACCGGCCAAGCGTCCCCATATTCAGCAGAAGTCTAGGATATTTTAGCATCACCACCAGCAACACCAGAAACTGGTTCATTTTTAGCAGGATCAGCAACAACCTCCAAGGCAGACACAGCAAGCTTGTCATTTCTGTAAGAAGCCAGGTCACCTTTGGGAGAGCTATAGAGTGAGGCTAGGACTTTGTTTGCACTGTGGCGCTGCGGGACATCGAGTAAGGGAATGTCTTCTAGTTCCTTATTTTCCCGGACAACGTGCAGCACCAAATCATAGAGGTCCAGTTAGGCCACCTGTGGAACCACAGATTGCTCAGCACCCGCGGAGGGAGCCACTCCAGCAGGACGGGGCATTTGCGATAACGGTCGAGGAGATCGATACTGCAGGTGATGGGTTAGAAGGTTCTGTTATGTTCTTTCCTTCTGTTCCTTTTTATCTATTTGATTGATTGAATGATTCCTTAGTACCGTAGCTTGCATCAGTGATTTTCTTACTAGAATGTAATTAGTAGTGCACCCTGACAGAGACTGCAATACCATAAAAAAAAGAGAATATAACCATGCATGCTTGTTTTTCTCTAAATTGCATGTTGTATGATTGTAGGTAGGACTTTCTTAGACCTTGATTGTTGGGGGTTTGGCCGTAGTGAAGATTAATGAATAGGTTATGACTGGTCAGAGAGAGACAAGGTGTTTCGAGGACAAAATTTTCTAAGGAGGGTAGACTTGTCATCACCAAATTCTAAAATTAGGATATTTTGTCATTTTTATTTATTATAAGTATTGTGTATATTTTATTTTAGTGATAATGTGCATAATAAATATATATAGTAAATAAAATTATTATTGGTTAGTTGACTAGTCTATTTTAATTAGACTTGACATTAGTGGACCACACTAAACTAGACTTAACTTGAACCATTGACTCAATTAAAATAGTTAGTCATGACTATATTATTTCTATTAAACCTAATTAGACCATGAATAGAATATTCTCCTATGGTTTAGTTAGATCCTATTCATGAATGAATGAGAGGGACACTTGTGTTAAATCAAATATTCCTCAACCTAACCCTAACCCTAAGAGGAAGTCTATATAAGCCTCTTGTTCATGAATAACCCTCATTCCCTTTTCTTATTATTTCATTCTACAAGATTAGAGGGCAAACCCTAATTTCCCATTCCCAAATTTTATCCCCCTCATTCTCATTCCAAGAAGGCTAAGGAGCTTGGCATTGCTAGAGGAAGCTTGAAGAGGAGTCCATGTGTTGAGGATCGTGTCCACTTCGTCTTCCTCTTGTCCAAATTTGAAGTTCTTCAAGGAGGTCACTCAAAACCTCAGTAATTCTTTATTTTTCCACTCCATTTATGGTTAGGAACACCCATTGGACCTATAGGAACCCTCCAATAAGTGGATTTGACTCTCTAATGCTAGACCTAGGTGTTAGAAGCCTTCATTTTGATAGATCTAGGTTTTTTCTCTTGTAGAATAATGTTTTGGGCTCGATTTAGAGGAATTTTGAATCATGTCCACCAAGTGTTCGACACGTGTCCCCAAAGGAATTTTTGTGTCCTTCTTGAGTCAAAATTTGGTGTATATGTCCTAAATAAGATACGTAGTGTCGTTTCATGGTATCTCATGATAAGCACGGTTAGATTTGGGTATGCATATGTATTGGGTGATATCTAGAGGATAGGGTTTCTTGGTTTGAAGCAACAACTAGTTGAGGGATCTATGTATCCTTGAGAGATAGTGTAGTTGTAGTGTTATAGAGGGGAGTGTCTAAACTTCACATGTAGATGTGCAATGGTTAGTTGATGAGAATAGGATAAGGTATCCTCAGGTAGAGCAGTAGCATATGGGAGGTTCCTAGTTCAAATCTTGTGTGGACTGTTAGTGTATCAGATGATGTATTAGGTATACATGGTGTTCACATTATGTATTTGAGTGCAGGGGGTATTGTTAGTTGTTACTGTGGCCTTGCAGTTTCTATTAGATTGTAATTGTGAAGTGTGAGTGTGTGTGAATGGGAGGAGTGGCAGTGATACTTCGGTGTATCACTCGGGTGTATGTATCAGTTGTGTGTGGTGAGTCTAGCTACTTGCTGTACTGCAGACCTGACACTTAAGTGCACAGGTTTTGGAGAGGGAGATGTGTACAGGCATTGCCAAGGCTTGAGGCAACTATACAACTATGCTCGAGCAGTGCCTTGACACTACATGTATGCAGTTGGGGCTCGGGAAGGGTAGCATTAGCAGTGAGTGAGTGAGGTGAGTGTCAGTGAGCCTAGTGTGCTAGTGTATCAGTCGAGTGAGTGATAGTGAGTGCAGTATCAGTTCAGGTGCAGCCAATGCAGGGAGCCTCGAGCATCAACCTAGTAGAATGCAGCAAGCACATGAGACACTGGCTCGTACACTGGGGGAAAACTACGCACTGCAGTAGCAGTGCAGCTACTCGTGCAGTTAACTGAGAGAGCCAGTGCAGTATCGACACTAGTATCAGTGTAGGAACTCAATGTTAGAGCTCAGTTGTGATCGAGTATCAAAGCTTGCATATCTTGCAGCGTAGATCTCAACACTACAATGTTTCAGTGGGGGATATGTAGGGTGATTACATGTGTGTGTGTGTGTGAATGTGTTTTGGCCTAGTGTAAGGCATTAACAGTATACATGGGACCTAGAGCAACAACAACAAGTAGGTTTGGAGGGGGGAAGCACTGATACACGATAGTATCAGAGCTTGCATCATGAGGTATTAGATTTTATAGTGTGCATGTGGATGTCGAGTGTTGTGACAGTGTCTTGGGGGTTCATAGCATATGACTGCTATGTGGTAAGGTAATATCCTTATAGTTAGGGTTTTGTTTACAGGCCATGGGGGAGCTCTGTGTAGGCCTACAATAATCTGGATAGACTGAGGTAGTGGCTTGAGGGTAGTTATATGTAGGTAAGTGTGAGAGTTTCAGATGCAGAGTCAGAAAGGAGTAGTGAACCACTCGTGCAGCCCAGTGATACTGCAGGCCAGTATCAGCAAGAGGTGGAGGCAACTATGTAATACAGCAAGAGAGCTGTTGTGGTCCCCAATTGCATTAATGCAGTGCTCGAGCACAACTAAAAGAGAGAGCAGTCAGTGGCAGCAAGAAGGGGGATCAGTGTGCAACCCATTAATGCACAACAGCTAGTGAGACTCGTGCCAAATCAAGAAGGAATCAGCATCGAGTGCAGTCTCTGAGGTATCAGTATATTATTGGTAGGCTCTTGCACAGCAACAAGTTTAAGGTGCAGTTGCTGTGCAGCAATGCATAGCAAGTGAAAGAAGAGCTAGAGCCCCAAGGAGGTAGTAGGTACCTGCCAGCAACTTGATCCTGGCAGCAAGTCGCATTCAGCAGTGTATACACATCAATGTCCAGAAGAACTGCTCAGGGAGAGCACTGGAGCTCGGGACAAGGTATTAGTAACACTTTTTATCAGTGTCTTCATAATTTAGTGTATCAGTCAGTTTTCAGTATCAATATTTTAGTATCTTTCAGTTCACAGTTTTATAGTTTCAGTTGGGGTTATGTAATTATGGGTGTTTAGAATTTTAATTCCCTTGCTTTTATGTGGAAGTCTAGAGTATGGGTATTGATTGCTAGTGGATGCATTAGTATAGTGTTGTGTATCCTGGTTAGGGTGCTAATCCACCTAAGATACATGGATGTATGAGTGTGTATGTTTGTGTGAGCCATGAGGGGAATTAACAACAACAGTAACAGTATGATGGGACTCGAATATGGGTAGCCTAGTGTATCAGTTAGGATGGGTGCTATGGGGTGTGGTTAAATAGTTATTAGAGGTTAGTAAGTTATATGTGTTAATGTTAGTGGTTAAAGATAGAATTTGGTGTATGTTATTAGTATTAACAGTTAATATATGAGTTAGTGTATGTTAGCATTGTTGTTGAGTAAGTACCATTAGTTAGTATATATGATATCATTTAGTAGGGTAGTATACGTAGATATTAGTATTGGCTCAAGGATTAGTAACAGTTTGTTAGTATATATCAATTATTAGACTAGTTAAGTAGAGTAATACATGATGTCGGGTGTGCATGTAAGTTAAGTATTTGTGTTAGTGTTATGATATCAATTATCAGTTGTGAGCTGGTAAATTAGAGTATTAGCTAAATTAGTGTATGTTGTATACTACAGGTATCAGTTAGTTGGTGATTAGTTAAGTTGATATAGATATCAGTATATGATTTCATATATGTATCAGTTGGTTAGATAAGTTAATATATAAATGACAGTGAGATACACTAGTTAGTATTAGTTTAGTTAATGTTGGTTCTAGTATTACCTTGTGATACACAAGATAATGATAAGGTATTGGGTTTGGGCATCGAGATAGGTGTGATACGCATTGGTGCAAGGCCAAGGTATCATATTTTTATTTATTTGTTATAGTATTTGGTATATTGACTGGAATATATATCTAAACTATTAGTTTCATATATTAAACTTGCGTATCTTAGGATACGGTATTTTTGTGTGTTTTATAGTATCGTAGATTAGTTAGTATAGCTTAGTTTATATCGACCTAGTATCCTAGTGTTGGACTCATACAACCTAGATTTAGTCGGTTTGACTTAAAACTGGCTTCATGACCTAGAATTGAACTAGTTTAACTTAATTTTATTTTAACACCTTGTATTGATGTAATATTCCATATATAGGTCTGTGTGATACCAGTTGGGACACAGTTTGACATTCATTGCTTTGGATGGAAGGCGAGTACATTCTCTGATAATTTCTATTATTTGATAATTTCTATAATCCAAGTATTTAGAAATATTACATCTGATTCTTGACACTGTGGTACACGTACTAGTATATAGATTGGATCTTCAGTCATAAGATGTTACATTGGTTATCATATTCATATTATACACGACATTGATATTAGACTTTGTACATGATATTATTATTGGATATTGATCGTGTATCGTAACATGTCATGGTTGGATCCACTGTACTTGTTGGGGATAGGAGAAATTGCTTGTGGGAGATGTGATCATATTCCTATCGTACAAGTGTATAATATTGTTAGTGTTAATCATACGCCTCACGTATGATTAGCCAGGCCATATAGGGATCGTACAAGTTCCCAAGTCGATCATATTTTGAAACTACTATTTCAAACACTTAGAATAGTTACAGTTCTTCAATTCAGTTCATATACTACATTACCTTGTATATGATATTGTAGTTCCTTCCTCTTTCATTTCATATATGTACTGACTATAGCATATTGCCTGTTCTCTTTACTATTTGCTATTGCATCTATTTATTATTTTCTCTCAGTATATAGCATCATCTATTTATTATTTTATAGTCCTTGTCAATTAATTGGAACTGTTATCGGGTTGTACTTTGCTCAAATCCTAACTGGATTTATTTTTCCAGACTGCGACTTAGAGAACTGGTGTCCGGCATATTTTGAACCACAGGGAGAGTAGTTGCAGCCTTGGACCTTGTAGCTCAGGTGTGATTTTCAGGAGGTCTAGCCGGGATCACTAGTTATTCAGTAGTTTCTTTTAGCAAATTATGATACCGGATTTGTTTTCGGCATACGTTGAGACTTGGATGTTATTATTTTAAGTTAGATTATTTTGTTGTTTAGACTTGTGATGTATTTTGATTATTTTTCTTCGATATCTTATCGTGTTTTAGTTATGTGGTTGAGTATTTTCATATTATATTGTAATATATGTGTCTCCTTATGGAGTTCAATATTCGTATGAGATTGATTAGATAGTATTGTGACCTAGACAATGTTCTACCGCCGATGCTGCAGCGTAGACTGGACGTACCCGCGTACTCGTGCCCCTATATCGAGTGCGGGTCGTGACTATTTTTATATCATTATCTATTTAAATGCTTGATTTATTTTGAATAATTATGTCTTTCCTTGATGATACCATATCTTACTCAATATTGATTCTTTTGATGCAATCTATCTTCAGGATGTCGCCGAAGACGCGTTCCCAGTACTCAGGCACAGTATCAGCGTGGTTTATCACTTCGTCGCCTCTGAGGGCAGCACCATCAGACATTGTTCCAACAACTTTAATTCAGAGGTCCGCTTCACTGGTCCTTGTGGACATTTCTACAGCAGCTTTCGGAGGTGCACCACCTCCGGTATAGAGGACAGTGCCGATAATCTCAGAGGAGCTTCCACCTCCATCACCCATAGTTTATCAGATACCGGTTTTTGCGTTCTTTCAGCAGATGATAGAGGCCCAGCAGTGCCAGTCAGAGATTATGAGGCAGGACATTGAGAATGCCTACCAGCTAGCACTCGCTACAGTCGAGAGGGTTTCCTTGGTCCAGCCACAGGTAGCTCCACCACAGTTTACCTCGCAGCAGTCGAGACCGGGGACTATCATAGACTTTAAGAGGATAGAGCCGAAGGACATTAAAGGCACTGAGGGGATTATTTATACTGATGATTGTATAAAAGATATTGAGAGGAACCTGCTGCTGGCGCAGATTCCAGAGAGGTTGTAGGACAAAGGCTTCATCGGGTCCAGTTCATCACCGTGGGGTGCTCTGGTATTGTTTGTATCGAAGAAGCATAGGAAAGTACATATGTGTATCGACTACAGAGCTCTCAACAACCTCACTATCAAGAACAAATACCCATTATCGCCGATTGATGATCTACTTGATCAGTTGAGTGGAGCGAAGGTATTCTCAAAGATAGACTTGAGGTCGGGGTACCATCAGGTGAAAGTGAAGAAGGAAGACTTTCTGAAGATAGCTTTCAGGACTCGGTATAGGCAGTTTGAATTCTTGGTAATGTCGTTTGGGTTAGCTAATGCCTCGGTGGTATTCATGAATCTGATGAATAAAGTATTTCATCAGTACTTGGATCAGTTTATTATGGTTTTCATTGATGATATATTAATTTATTCGAAGACCCTAGAGGAGAATGAGAAAAACCTGAGGATAGTTCTAGAGACCCTCAGGAAGGAGAAACTGTATGGCAAGCTTTCAAAGTGTGAGTTCTTCCTTGATAAGAATAAATTCCTCGAGCATGTGATTATAGGAGACAGAATCTCAGTATACCAAAAGAAGATATCAGCAGTTGAGTCATGGTCTACCCCGAGTTCAATAGCGGAGATCAGAAGCTTTCTTGGATTGGCAGGCTATTACCAGAGATTTGTTCAAGATTTTTCCAGGATTGCGGAGCCGATGACTATGCTAACCAGGAAGGATGTGGAGTTCGTCTGGATAGAGGAGTGTCAGGCCAGATTTGAGGAGCTGAAGAAGAGGTTGACTACGGCTCTATTATTGACGTTGCCATCATGGACAGAAGAATTTTCCATATATAGTGATGCTTCGGGTAAAGGTTTGCGATGTGTGTTGCAGTAGAATGAAAAGTTTATTACCTATGCTTCCAGGCAATTATGCCCACATGAAAAAATTACCCTACCTATAACTTTGAGTTGGCAGCAGTCATCTTTTCTCTAAAGCTGTGGAAACGCTACTTGTACGGAGAGCATGTGGAGATCTTTACAGACTACAAGAGCTTGAAGTATGTGTTTACGTAGAAAGATCTCAACATGAGGCAACGACGATGGTTGGAGTTGACAAAGAATTTCGACATCTCGTTGTATATCATCCAGAAAAGGCTAACATAGTCTTTGATGCCTTGAGTAGGTATCCAGTGGCTATGTACTTGACGAGAGATAGGCACTTATTGGAAGATTTTGACAGTTTGGGTATAGAGGTGCTAGTTCCTGGAGTCGCGGCATAGATGTGGAGACTTCTGGTATAGTCATAGTTTATGGACCGGATTAGAGCTGCACAATTCGCGGATGAGTCTCTAAGGAGCATCAGATCACAGGTTCAGATAGGATTGGAAGAGGACTTCAGTATTACAGAGGATGGATCATTGTGGCAAGGTACCCGATTATATGTGTAGAGTGGAGCTTTGTGCGAGGAGGTTCTTCAAGAGGTACATCGATCTCAATACTCTATGCATCCAGGTGCCAACAAGATGTATAGAGACATGAGAGAGCATGTTTGGTGGTATGGTATGAAGCGAGAGGTGGCAAGCTTCATATTCAGATGTTGAGTATGCCAGCAGGTAAAGGCTGAGAGACAATGACCAGGTGGATTTCTTCAGCCTTTATGCATTCCAGAGTGGAAGTAGGAGCAAGTGACGATGGATTTTGTATCAGGGCTTCCGCGTTCTCCAGGAGATAAAGATGCGATTTGGATCATCGTAGACAGGTTGACCAAATTATCCTATTTCTTGCCATTTAAAATGGGTACGTTTACGGAGAAGCTCACGGAGATGTATGTGCAACAGATAGTCAGATTGTATAGAGTTCCTATGAGCATCATTTTGGATCGAGATAGTCGCTTCATATCCCACTTTTGGAGGAGTTTGCTGGCTAGCTTGGGCACCCAGTTCAAGTTTAGTACCGCATATCACCCTCAGACAGACGGACAGTCGGAGAGGACTATTCAGACTCTCGAGGATATGCTACATAGTTGTATTTTAGATTTTGAGGCTCTTGGAAGGATCATTTTCACCTGGTAGAGTTTACTTATAACAACAGCTACCAGGATAGTATCGAGATATCACCATTTGAGGCGTTGTATGGACGGAGATGTCGCACTCCGTTATCATGGGATAATATTGGTGAGAGAGCCTTATTGGGATCGAAGATGGTCGTGGTTGTGGCTGAGAAGGTAAAGATTATCAGGGATAGACTGCGGGTTGCGCAGGACAGACAACGGTATTGGGCCGATAGCCACCGGAGACCATTGGAGTTTGAGGTATAGGTTTTGTTGCTTTGCTTGTGATTATTTTATTTTGGAAAGAGTACTAAGGCTGTATTTTGCATTAGGTTGGCGATCTAGTATTCTCGAGGATTTCTTCGATACAAGGTACGATCCGCTTTGGTGGAGGTAGGAAGCTTAGTCCACGGTACATCGGACCCTTCAGTATTCTTGAGAGGGTCGGTGCAGTAGCCTACAAACTAGACTTGCCGCCTGCACTAAAGGGAGTGCACAACGTGTTTTATGTGTCACAGCTGAGACGATACATAGCAAACCCTAGCCATGTATTGGATCACTCAGAGATCCTGGTGGGACCGACTCTCAGTTATCCAGAGCAGCCAGTGGAGATTCTGGATCGCAGGGAGAAGGTACTGTGAAACCAAAAAATTCTCTTGGTACACGTCATATGGAGGCATCACTCTCCAGAGGAGTCTACCTGGGAGAGGAAGGTCGAGATGCGCGATCGATACCCTTATCTTTTTGAGCTGTGAGGTATAATTCTTTCTTGCTTGCTGCAATTGCTCGTCGTAGTTAGTTTCATCCATAAATTTTGAGGACACAATTTTTCTAATGAGGGTAGACTTGTTAACTACAACATTTCGAGATAAGGGTACTTTAGGAAATTTGCATGTAATTATTTTTTTAGTAATTAATAATTATTTCTATTAAGCTAATAATTAATATTTATGGTTGTGTTATTATTCATTAATTAGTGGACTAGCCTATTAGTTATAATTGACACTTGGGAACCCAATTAGACTTGATATGATAATAATTGAGCCAATATTGGACTAGGCCCAAGTTAGATTCATTTTCATGGTTAATTAGAAGGATTAAAACCAATTTGTATTAGTTTAGAGCTTTCCAAAATAGACCTTCCTTAATCCTAATCATAATTGGATGGATTGGGATAACTTGGACAATTTCATACGACTTGGAGAAGGAAATAGGGCCGGCCACTATAGAGAGGGTCTCCTCTCTCTCTCTCTCTCTTCCTTCATTTGCATTCATTTAGATCGCAAATTCTAGATCCCTAATTTTTCCACTTTCCCTCCATCAATTTTTTTCTCAATCCCTTCAATTCTCTCTCATTTTCTTTTCTCAAGGAGCTTTGGAGCTTGGAGAAGCAAGGAGCACAAGGAGGAGGAGCATTGGTGGAGAGAGCGTGTCCGGGTCATGTCCACTTGAGTTTTCTTTGGGAATCCATCTTTCAATTGGTAAATTCTGAATTCTTTCTCATTGTAGTTTCTTAATCATATATTTGACCAATAAGAACCATCCCATGGCATAGGACTACCAATAGAAACAAGTTATAGGCTTTTGGGTTGTGTATTATAATTTTTACATGGTGATTTGTGTCCAAATTAGAGAAATTATGAGATTGACACATCAATTGTGTGTCATGAGACCAATTAGATCTAATTAGACTTAGATCGGGGTTGTAGGACTAAGTTTGTGTCCATAATTGGACACGAGTAGGCCGAATCGTGATACGGTGCGATACCGTGTGACACGAAGGCCATTTTGTATATTTTTGAACAATTATCTATATTTTCTATTGTAATTAGTTATAATAGTTATTAGTATACTATTTGGTATATAGAAGTATTCTATATGGAGAATTAGTGAATTTGGACACATCAATTAGATGTGTATCATGGTATTCTAGCTATGCATGCTTAGTGTTTGGTATAATGACACTGTGCATGTGTGTCTATATGTGTTGATGTTGATTCATGGGGATAGTGTAAGGTGATGTGGTGATGGGCATGAGGAAATTCATGAGGGTGTCTGTGCTATAAGGGTGGTCGGGTTGGGAAATTTTATAGCATGTGGTAGCAGCAACATCATAAAGGTGTGGGCAGATTTGAGCTTGTGTGCCTGTATTCTTTGGGACATGCTTATGTGGGAGTTCATGACTTTGTATTCAGTGTGTCTATTAGTTGTGTTATTGGGGTATGTTGGTAGTGGTATTGTATCTGTTGTTGCGTATAATAGTGGTGGTGTTAGAGGTACAACAACAACAACATGAGGGTGCTCTAGAACAGAGCAATAGCAGCAGTGCACCTTAGTGTGCACTGTGAACAATAGTGGAAATGCAAAACAGGTAGAGAAAAACTAGCAGTAGTAGCATTGATTGCAGAGTAGTGGAGGGGTGTTCAAGTTAGTTGTGTGAAATATAGGATGTACAAGTGTTAAGTAGTATGGAGAAAGTGAATGTGATCTCTTGCAGGTAGGTAAGAGGTATTGCCAGATAAGTGAACTGATACTCAAGTATCAGTGGACTGCAGTATAAGGGATGTGCATTGGAGGGAGTGATATATGAATTAGAAAAGTGTGTACGCTATAGGTGTTAAGGAGTGATTTGGGAATGGGTAATGTATCAGTCTGATACCTAAATAGGTATGTATCTTACTTAATAGTAGCAGCAATGCAGTGGTATACATAAATGCAGGTAGAAGAAGAGGAGGAGTTCACGAATCAAATATTATAGCAGTAATATTGTATTACTGATAAAGGGTTTCAGTTCAGGAATTGTACATGACTGTGCAATTCATGCTCGAGATCAGGGTCAATCAGTGCGGAGAGGTGGAGTGTTAGATGATCAGTTGGAAAGTATATCAGCAGTAGCAACAACAAGTCATTGATATTATGTTTCCAGCAGCTGTAGAGTTATGGATCAGTGAACTAATACATCCAAGGTTGAGGCTCGAGTTTGATATTAAGTTAGTTAGTGTATCAATTGATTAATATAGGTTATAGTTAGTATTGGTGTCCTAATGTATAGTTAGCTAGTGTTATCAGTTAGTGAAGGATACTGGTTATTATTAGAGTATCAGTATGAACTTGTGTCAGCTAGAAGTAGGTACAGTGAGTTGATTTGTAGTATAGAACTGGGCATCAGTTAGTGTTAGTATTGTGTTACAGATTAGTAAAATAAGATATAAAAGTTAGTTAGTTAATTATTTGATTTTAGTTAAGGATTTAACTATTCACCTAGGTAATAACTTAGTATAACTAAGAGGAGACCTAGTATAATTAGTATTAAACAATTAGTGGCCAATATGAGCCTAAAACATAGTGTGGACCTAGATATGGCATAGAAGAGCATGTATTGATGCATTTTAACTTATTCCTCTTTAATTACACCTTTGATATGTCATTCATGTGTAGGGGTGTGTGTCACCTGCTAGGATATCGAGATATACCATTTAACCAGGATCACAGGCGAGTACATTCTCTGATAGTTTTCTAATTTGACAGCCTACATGTTTTATGTATTTAATATTGAGATATTTGATTCCTGATACGATGGTCACACAGATTGGTATACGTAGATCTTGGTCATGAGCTATTATTATTGTGATGACTCAGTGATTACCGTGTCATGCTTCGTGATTACTCAATGGTTACTGTGATACCTTTGTGATTATATAGACTGTGATCATAGTGCATGATATTATAGACCGTGCATCATAATATACGTATTATAACATGTCATGATTTGGATCTGTGTATTAGTTGGGGGATGGGGGAATTTTAGTACATATGTGATCATACCTTATAGCTCATGATACGTATTATCACGTGTGGTCACGCTAGTTTTTATTTATTTATATAGCCTGTGTAAGGACCAAGCCTATCATATATTTTACTAATATTTTAAGGCATATTTATTATATTATTTTTTATTCCAGTTCATTGCATCAGTTTTCCTCACCATATTATTCTCATCTCTTGCCATTATTTACCATGATGCTCATTCTCATGATATATGCTAGAAAAGTTATTTGTATCATGTATACGGCCGTGAGCTATGCGTTCCCCCCATTTTTCTTGGACGCATGACTCAGTCCTGCCTTGGTACTTCTTTTGATTGTTTTGTCTTTTCTTTTGACCTAATTTATTACTTGTCACATCCATCATTTCTGTCACTTCACTAACACTTCATTTATTGTCGTCGCTTCGGCAGTTGTCCCGAAGAGTAGAATTTGCCTCACCCGTGCGTTTAGGACATCTATGAGTCCAGTCGCCTATATGCCCCTGACTTCATATGACTATAAGACCTGACTTTATGCGACATCCTGAGCATGCGCTTGTTTGGTTCATACACCCAACCTTCATACGTATAAATCTATGTGTGTGTTATCCTTAGCGACCTCATGTGTACACGTAGTACTTTTATAATATGTTCATTTATTTTATTTGGAATGTATCTTATCATCCTCTATGTGGTTGATCCTGGTTATTGTTGTGTTATGATTCTAAGGGAGAATGGACTCAACAACCCGACCACGTACTAAAACTCATGCTTATGATCTTGGTAATTGGACTCGAATACTATATCTGTGCTGATAGAAATATTGCATGATATTGTTCATGATCTAACGTGCATCAAAGTGTGACATACCATGTTACGTGTTAAGTGATTTATATTTGGGTTGTGCATCGAGAATGCCTAAAATTCCTGAATGTGTTATATTATATATATACTTTTTTCTCCAGCACGGGATCGATATAAGAGTCTAGTTCCAAAGTGTGGCTAGGATTTTGATTGTTGCATGTTGCATACACGCTTGGATGAATCTAGATTGAACTTCCATTGATTTGTATCTAGCGTGCCCATACTTTGTACGAAAAAATTCTCATGTGGCCACGCCTTGAGATTTCAAAAATAATATAGGGTTAATTAATCAACTAAAAGTGGTAATAACATTGGAAGGAAACGGTATCCCCTGATCATGCTAACGAACCTTCCCACAGAGATTCATTCTAAGTGCGTTATGGGCTAGCCACCACATATATTGTATATTATCTGCCTTAGTTGAATACAGTATCTGACCTATTAAAAATAATGTCGAGCCACTGTTTTATTATAGGAGCATTAGAACTGTTAATACTGTGATCTAGCACAGTAGCCCTACGGGGAACTAGTGCAATTCGTGATGTTCCTATATAATCATTTTATTTGGCTCGGTTAGCCCATGTTAGGCAATGGCCTGATCTCAGGATACCTATTATGCATTATTCTGAGATAATCTCAGACTTTTGACTTAGAGAATGTACTTGCCTGAAGTCCAATGAACAGTCTCACAGATGTCTGATACGGTGTCTCGAAGACCTAGATATAGAATATAACATCAATACAAGGTTTCAGAAAGAAAATAAGTTAAAATAGTCAACTTCTAGATCAACAAGCCATCTCTAAGTCAAAAGTCAAACTAGGTCAACTCTAAGTCAACTATGGTCAAACTATGGTCAACTATGTCAAACTACCTATTTCTAGGTTGCATGAGTCTATCTCAAAGATATTGGTTTCAAACACTAGAATCTAGGTCATAAACTACATCTTAGGATACTAGTATACCGTATCTCAAGATACGTAAAAACAATAGGTAAAACATCACACATATACGTCAAACAATATTAATATATATATATATATATATAATCATAATTATAACATTAAATATATGCCTTGGTTTTAAACCAACTTGGTATCACCACACTAACCCATAATATTGATACCCAAACCCAATACCTTAGGTATCTCCAATTACCTTGGTACTTACCTTGGTATCTCAAGGTAATACCCACTACTTTACTTATGCTAACTACCCTTAATATTAATATATGCTACACTAATTATTATACATATAGTATACTATAATGCAAATAGTAATTAGGAACATATTTACATATATATCAATTACCATATATATATATATATATATATATATATATATATATATATATATATATATAAAGAAAACTGCCAAACTGTCACTAAAGCCCCGGCCTGTTGTCGCTAAAACCGCTGATACTGCTGATACTGTGCTGTTTTAGTGACATATTTCTACTACTGTCGTCAAAGTCATCGCTATAGCCTCTGATATGGCTGTGGATACTCTGTTGTTTTAGTGACAGATTCATGTTGTTGTCGTTGTTGCCCCTTTGTTGTTGTCGTTGTTTCTCTTGCTACTACTGTTGTGCATTACTGCTGCTGCTGCTGCGACGCTTCCTGCTGTCGCTATAGCGGCTGCTGCTGCTGCTGCTATTACTGTTGCTGTCGCTATAGCTCCTGCTCTCCTCTATCTCTAATATATATATATATAGATATATCCAATGCAATATAATATATATATATATATATATATATATATATATATATATATATATATATATATATACACACACACACACACAACATAATATATATACTAAATATATGCATATAAATACCACTAATAAATACACATACACCCATACATATATATGTACATAATATCTACATAGTAATATACACCTATAAACATAGTAACATATTTATAACAACATACATACGTATACGTACAAATAAATATATACACAATATAAAACATACATTATATAATTATAATTATAACCACAATAAATATCTATTTAACATATACATATCTATATATATACTACAATATATAAATATACTTACATGTAGAAGAATAGCTACATAACAATAAATACACATATGGTATATACATAGATACATAGATCTAAGACTCAACATTACATAAATATATATACACAATATTATATATATATACATATATATAATTACACTTCTCCATGAAATAAGAACACAAGAGAATTAGATCTACAATTAAATTACACAGACATGGAACGTATCGCCCCGCATCCCACTAGATCTAGGATACGCATGCGACACGAGTCCACCACACATCCAAACATACCCCGAAGGACACGAACAAGTCATATATATTATTTATGAACAATAAGAAGACTCAAATACAATTCTACATGTCCGTGTCAAAATATGACATGCTCCAAGTCCCGTATCGGAGGAAAAACCCCCAAATCAACACGTATCACCAAATTATTGGGATACGACCTACACGTACCCAATTGTGGAAATGATACTAGCCCCAAACACACAAGCATATGCCAAATTGATCTATACAACCACTTGACACACAACAAATATCAATCCCGGAATTCCCCCAAAATTGACACAAAAAGCACTTTAACTTTCTCAATAGGCATCCTATGAACACAAAACTAAATCATATGGGTATCCTATGCATATGGGGTTGATTTCTCATGGTTAAATATCATATTTAGAACCTAAATTAAGGGGAAAAACTGAATTATACCTATTGGGAGATGGATTCCTAATAAAACCTCCAAATGTGATAAAATTGGCCTCCAATTTGTAGATCCTTGCTCCTCTTTGTAGATCCTTGCTTCCTCCTTCTAGATCCTTGCTCCAATAGCCTCCAATGGTGATTTGGGAAGAAATTGGGATAAAATTTGGTAGGGAAATGAAGTAGGAATAAAGGAATTTGGTTGAGGGAAATTCTAGATCTAGTTTTGAAATAAAAAGAGGAGTGAGAAATCAATTCCCCTCTCTTTAATAGGCCGGCCCCTCTACCCCTTCCTCAAGCTACTATGTAATGTCCAATATATCCCTTGGGGCCTCTCATGAAAAAATAATTAAGGAGGGAAGCTTCTAGTCCAAAGGTTTAATTAATTTTAATCCATCTCCTAATCAATAGGCTTTCTAAATGGGCTAAAATCTAACAATTAATATATGTTGGTCCATGAGTCTAAACTAAACTAGTTAGGTCCACTAACACAAGTCCAAAATAAATAACTAACACCTAACAACAATTAAATAATACAATTATCATGCACAATATTTAATTAATTATAAAATTACTAAAATATCCTTTCCTAGAAAATGTGGTAGTGACAGCCAGCAAAGCCAATGGCATCATGCTATTTCAGTCATCTTCTTAGACTTACACTTAACAATAACCATACTCAAATCTCACAGCAAGAAGGAGATAAGTCTGGGAGTGTTACTAAAAATTTTCTCATATTTGTAGGAGATACCAACTGAAGCATAGCTCTCAAAAATTGTTCCTGAAAAGCTACATGCATCTCCTTAAAAGCTGCCTGTATCTCCTTAAAGACCATGTCAAACCAAGGAACAAGTCAAAACTAAATAAATTGACAAGATACATGCATGCCCCCACGGTCACGTCAACATCATTGTTGGGATTCTTCCCAAAATGCGCGCACAAAATCTCAACAACTTTTTATGCTTCTAATTCAAAGTATTTTAAATTTTTCTAGACGAATTCAAAAACATTGAAGGGGGTCTAGTAGAAGCATAAAAATGTGCTTCCTGAAGACGGTGCAGTTTTCTACAAATATAATTAGTAGGGAACAAATGGAACACTTTCTATCTGTTTTAAAGGATGTCGCACTTTCAAAGCTGCTTTCATCAACAAAGACAGGCGCACAAATCGCGTGTCTGCTTTCCCCCAAACATTAAATGCAATGAATCTGACAGCTGAAACAGCAATCGAGGATGTCCGAAGTCATTATTACATCTGAGCTACGACACGCAGACCAGGGTTGTCGTTTAGCAACCAGTATGAATCAACTTCTTCAAAGTGCGCTGTAAGGCCAACCTTCCTCAAAAGTGCACCGTAAGGACAACCTCCTCAAAAGTACGCCATCATGGCTACTTCCTCAAATGTGCACCATTACGGGTACTTCCTCAAAAGTACGCCATCATGGCTACTTCCTCAAAAGTGCGCCACCGTGGCTACTTCCTCAAAAGTGCGTCATTACGGCTACTCCTCAAAAGTGCACCATCATGGCTACTTCCTCAAAAGTGCGCCACCATGGCTATTTCCTCAAAAGTGCGCCACCATGGCTACTTCCTTAAAAGTGCGCCATCACAGCTACTTCTTCAAAAGTGCACCCATATGAACAATTTTATCAATAGTGCGCCAGTCTCCACACCACTTCTAAAGTGCACCTATGATCCTAACTTACGAAGAGAAGTTACGATTACTTGTCATACATGCCATGTTTCTCATGAAACGTGCACAAATAATTGTCCCATGACCTACTCTTTCCTCGTATAGGAAGTCATGTGTCAAGTAGACAGCAAGTTGTGCACCCACTCACTAGATCGTGGGATGTCATCCCATCAAAAGTGCGCGCACAGTGCTGACTGTCCAAAGTGTGCGCACACTATCATAACTGCTCTGAAATCCTATAAATATAGGATCATTGTGTACGATACAGAGGTTAAAATTTCAAGTCTTTGAAGTTCAAAAAAATAAGGAGAGAAATAGAAGCTTGTCTTGCCATTGTTGCCAAAGCTTTCTTATTGTCCAACTCTTCAAGTTGTTCACAGCATCATTACATTTCTTTATCATTGTGTGGTCTAAAGAGTAAAGTGATCGTCCGCAGATCATATCTCTACAGCTATACTTTCCCAAAATCAAGTGTACTTAGATTCTTGTCAAAGATCATTTGTACTCTTCTTTCTTTTAATAGTTTGTAATAAAAAGTTCATGCAACTTATGCTCATCGCAAAACAATTATTAATTGATTATTTGGACTATCAAAATTTATTTTGATAAGTGTTGACAATAACTAGTGTATATATTTTACTCAGAGTTTTATCAGTCTCCAAAATCATTAGCACGGTTAATTTTATTAAAATTATGGGTGCAACTCGAGCAGGCTAAACCCGAGCCCAATCGGGTAAACCCGTTAATGGGTTAGGTTAGGATTGAAGATACTTGGGTTAGGGCTCGGGTTCGGGTTAAAATATTTGAACCCGATCAAAAATTGGGTTGGCTCGGGTTCATGTGGCGGGTTACCCGAAGAACTCGAAAACCGAATATATATATATATATATATATATATATATATATATATATATATATATATATATATATATTGTTTCATACTTCTTAAATAAAAAGTTTAAATTCTAATTTGTTTCAACAAACACTTTAACTCATTATCCTAAATCTTATTTCAGTTTATATTTTGTAATGATTGAGGCTTGATTGCTATTTGATTATATATTTAATATTACTCTCGTATAAAATTATTTTAAATATCATATTAGAGTCCGATAAATCTGACCCAATCCAAGCCCAACCTGTCATTCCCCAGTCCCAAAATATGTAGGACTAGGAACACGTAAGTATGCCAGCCGTATGTATATGACAACTCCAATATATGGATACCATAATACACACGTACGTTGTAATATGAATATAAACTCACATGTGGTATATCAAATGTCACAGGTCACAAAAAATACTAATCTCATCCACACAACAAGTCACAGAAAATAAATAATTAAACTATAATAAAGAGTCTGAATAATCCAACAATGATTGTCGAGTGGAGACAAATCCACTACCAATGACTATATCAACTAAAATGAGATAGAAGAGTAAAATTTCCTATATAAAATAAGGTGATGATATAAGAGTGTCAGCTAGAGGATCCATCGTTGAGATAATCAATGATGCTCAGTGGGTAAGGTCTCCTTGGAAAAAAGTAAAGCGTCAGGTCCGGGTCTGTACTCCTGCGGATACTCATGGTCGGCTATACCTGGCAAGGGACCATGTCCTCAGAGGGACATAACAAGATACATAGAAGCAAGCCAATTAAATACAATAAACATGCATAATGGTTGAAAATATATAAGTACGTTGTACAAGACAATCTATATGAATACAAATGAGGTACTCTTTTCGATGTATGGGCAAGGGTAGGCTACTCGATCTAAATCTCACAACTCGTACACACGTCTAGAACATCATCGGTTGTCATACCGTGGGGGTAGCGACCATCGTGACTCCATCAACCGATCTACCGCGGGGTTAGCGACCATCAGACACGACTACCATAGTGTGTGCTAGATACTATGGTTTACCAGAGTAGTTAAAGTCCATACGCCTACTGATTGTCCTCTCATGATACTAAGTGTCATGTGTGTGTCATCATATCTAATATATAGTAATGACTGAAAGAAACAACACATGCAATAAATATACCGAAATGCAATAAATATACAAAAATATAATAAGCATGCAAAGTATTGTAATCAATTTGGCAAGGTATACTTGCCTGGCAAGAGAGCTGCAAAGAGTAACGTCCATGAGTCAAGCACACAGGATCAGAAACTACGGCCTCAGAATAAACGTCTCTGAATACTGAAATAAACATCACCAATGTTCCCAGAATAAGAGAGATAGCTAGAAAATACTACCCTTTCGTCCAATTTGGACACAGGGGCAAAACGATAATTTTGGGTCAAAGCGGGGTCCACTTGTGGCCTACTTTGCACCAAAAAGTGTGCCATGGGTAAAGGTCTCTAAATGGGACAAATTATTGGTCAAACAAATTCTAAACGTCAATACGAACTCAACGGTACGTCCAATTTTGGATTCCGGTGAGCCGAACACAAATTACCCAAAAAGTCAACCGTAGGGCCCGCAAATAGGTGGCTTGGTCAACTATATCAGAATCGCATGAAACTTGGATCACAGGACTAGCATGATACCACGAATCCAATGATGTAAGTTTTGTCACGTTCTGATGAGCGTACACTAAATGATACGATATTTTGTAAAAGTCACGATATGGGGATTTTTTACGGACACGGGCTGATTTCGATGCGCACACGCGTCCGAATCAATTTCCGCAAAAGTCCATACATCTGGACATACCATACGCGCCTTTCGGTGCAATTGGTACGCGACGGGGCGGTCCCGTTTGGCGGGGCGCGCTCCGTATCACAAATTTTAAAAGTTAGAAAAATAGGTTTTCGAGATTTTTAATATGATTAAATTTAGCATACAACAATAAATAAAATATTATATTTGACAGGAATTAATCTCGGTTAGGTGATCTTTGCATACCAAAAAAGAAAAACTAAATTCAGATCTCTGTGGTGGGAGATACGAGTCCTTAAACAGGGGTGCTTACCGCAGTTTTCTGCGATCTAAAAGTTATCGTTTTTTGCCAACTTTACCTCGGTTTTTGCCTAGGGTTACGCGTTGTTCGAGGTAAACTAATGCACAGTATTGGAAGAGGGATAGGTCGCGAACATATCGGTGAAGACGGGATCGAGTTTGGTCTAGCGATGGCACGAAAAATGAGGCGTGAACACAGCTTCGCTGTAGTGAAATTTTGCAGTGTACGTGCGTTGACGCGAACAGCGACGAGCAGCGATGCTGCTTGCGGGGTGGTGCACCGGCGGTGGTCGAGTTTGGTCGGCGGCAGCGACGGATTGGAAGAGATAGATTAGGGTTAGGGTTTGGAAATAGAGGTATGCATATATATATAGGGTAGAGAAAGAACCAAAGAGGGGGTCGGGTCTCGTCCGTACGAGCTTGGCTTTACAGTTGCTGCTGTTGTTTGTTTGCGGGTGATCGCGGGTAGGGTTAGGGATTAACGGGTAGGTTAGGGGATATTGGGTTAGGGTTTGGGTTTTGATCCATTTTTTTTTCTTTTTTTTTTCTCTTTTCTTTTTTTTTCTTTTATTCCTTATTTCTATTTTCATTTCTTATTCTTTTCTTTTCTATTTCTTTTAATAAACATTATATATATATATATATAGAAAATTTTAGAAAATTATATTAGAGCATGCAATTAATCTATCAATTGTCCACAAGGTCACCTACATGAAAATAATTAAGGTAAATTAATAATAACTCCGTAAATCCTCTATTGCACAAACACCTAGAAATAAAAATTCCATAAATTATATTTATTTTAGTTAGCTAATAATTACTATAAATTAAATAAATAATTAATTAAATAATTAATACGGTTTTTAAAATTAGGGGTTTTACATTATACCCAAGTTATAAAAATTTTGTCCTCGAAATTAAAACTAAGTCACGATAGAAAGTCAAGGATGGTATAAGATAGAGATTTGCAGCTTATTATGTACCTTCCTCCATCCTAACCTCCAGGATTTTTTAATTGTCATGGAGATGTTTGGAGGGCTATAATTTGCATTATTTAAAATGCAAGGCTAGGTTTAAATGAGGGGGCGATGTTGCTGTTTGATAATAAACAAAAGAAATTGAAACTAGGTTTATACGAAACCCTTTCTTTGGTTTACAAACAAGAAAAAGAAGTACAATTAATCCTATACGAGGATGTTAAGTACAAAAATTAAATTCTGGGGAAAATATTGCTATAGGAGTCTGATCTGCGGTCGATCACTTTGTCCCTTGGACCACATGATGACGAAGAAGTGCTGTAGAAGACGAAAAAGAAGCTTCAAAGACTACAGAAGGGCTTAAACTCTCGTTTCCAAAGTAGTCAATCAACACTCTCTGGATATACTCTCTTTTCTTGAAAAATCTTCGACCCCGGTTTTTCTCGACCTTGGACCTCCGTGGTCGGAGGTTTCCATTTATAGGGTTCAGCTACAGTCGGCGTAGAAACCGAACAGCGGAGAGAGCTGCACCTTTTACGCGGTGGTTATAATAACTGCTACCCACGTATGAATAATCTCTTAAATTGGTGTGTGACGCGTGTTCCATTATAAGATAATACGTATAATTGCTCATCGAAGATCACGGCATGCAAGCCACGTAGATAACTGTCCCTCTCGTAGAGATGGTTGGCATAAAAGCCAAATAACTGTCTCGTTGGCGTAAAAGCCAAATAGCTGTTCTGTTGGCGTAGAAGCCAAGTAGCTGTCATATAGGCATAGAAGTCAAATATTTGTCATGTTGGCGTAGAAGCCAAAATAGGCGTAGAAGCCGAATAGTTGTCAGGTTGGCGTAGAAGCCAAGTGGTTGTCATATTGGCGTGGAAGCCAAGTTCTGCATAAAGAGTGATGCTTTGCAAATGTAGCTCGAGTCGGCGTATTTCAAGGAGATAGCGTACGGCGTGCTCCTTATAGCTGAAAATAGCCTGGTTGGTGTAATGTGCGGGGATGGTGATGTGGACGTATTAGCCCTAATTATAGTTCACCCAGTCTTTGAAAATAGAACCAAATCTCGTGCATTAAATGCAGAGATCTGCCTCTATCTCGCGCATTAACTACAGAGACATGCCTCGAGTTCTGTACGAAGAACAGCTTTTGACGTGGCAGTTGGTTTCATCTTTTCCTGAGCGTAAAAGCTTATCTCTGCCTATGTAAAACAGGCAGCGTATCCCTTGTATGCATAAATGACGTCTTATATCAAGGATTGTATCACTAAACGACAGTCTGGGGCTTTATGCAGAATCATCATAACAGCCGTCCTCTCGATCGTCTTGCAGTACTCTTTGTCAGGCGTCAGGTTCACTGCTTCAACTGACAGGTTCATTTGGGGAATACGAAGAGATCCTCATACAAATTCCTGCTGCATTAAAAGCAGGTGGATTATACGCTAAAATGGTGATGTAGTAACCTTTTTACGCCAAGCAGTCTGGAAATACTGTATTACGTGGGTTGTTCCGGAGCTATATTTTACGCTGAACTAGCGTAGAAGCTCTGCTGTACACCGATGGCTCTGAAGTTATGTTTTATGCCACCCAGTGCTGGAACTCTATTTAATGCGGGCTTCTTGTATATTGAGGGTTTTACGCGTATGATTCTCCAGCATATTTTTTATGCTTCTACAAGACCCCCTTCAATGTTTTCAAATTTCTTGTAATTTAAAACACTTTGAATG
Organism: Iris macrosiphon; assembly: GCA_036927795.1. Classification (NCBI taxonomy): domain Eukaryota; kingdom Viridiplantae; phylum Streptophyta; class Magnoliopsida; order Asparagales; family Iridaceae; genus Iris; species Iris macrosiphon. The sequence goes on along the minus strand of JAYESA010000008.1, from coordinate 61,567,112 downwards.
AGGCATGAAACAGTCAATTTTGACTCGTTCCACGAGGCTGATTTCTCGGCAGATTTTTAGGAGTTTGTTGGGATTCGGTATGTTCTCCTCTGCCTATATAAAGGCGAATGGGTTAACCAGTTCTTCCCACACTTCCTTCACCTCAAAGAGAGAGATGGTTGCTGAGCTTCGTCGGGTTGACTTGAGGAAGAAGAAGATCATGTTCTTCCAGCATGTAAGGAGCCGTAAAAAGTGACATCTTCGAGCAAATATCCTCTGCAATGATGGATCATGGAAGAATATCATAGCTTCCTTTGCTCGGGATAATCAGCAATTTCATATGGCGATTCGTCCAGGAGGGAGGAAGGGTCGTATTAGACCACACAGCTTGCAAGCTGTATTTTCTTCCGTTATGGAGCTGGACGAGGATAGGCAGTTTGACCCTGTCTTCCAATATTGAGTTGGGTCTGAACACCCAACACAATTTATAGGTTAGGGCATTTGCCTGCCATGGTGTATGGAGGATGGGCTCTGAATAATTTATACAGGCCCAGTTCTGTATCCTCCTGCCATTAATCATTTTCTTGTTAATCGACCGCGGAAGCCGATTAACTGCTGTAGAAGACGAAAATGATCTCCACCAATATGAGAACCTGGCAAAACAGGTTCTTGGTGTGATCTTAAATGAAAATGAGAAACCCTTTGTAGAGAAAGGATTTCCATCATATGTAATCATGAAGATAAAAAAACCCTTTGTAGACTGGATTTCCATCATATATAATCATGATTAATAAAATTGTCTTCTTTTACACATCTGATGATTTGCCATATTTGCTGTGAGGAAGTCTGAATAGTGTGCAGCTTCGATATGTCTGGATAATTTTACGTCGACTCTGATAAAATAATATCTGATCTCGTCTCGTCTTTTACGCGTAATAGAAGACGCGTAGAAAACTCCTTAGCATTTAAGTTGAAGATCCAAACTGTCATGCTGTCTTAGACGAGGAGTCGCGTAGAATTTTTGAACTGTCACTTCTTTGATGTGAAGAATTCTTGTTCAGATCATCATCTTCGCGAATGGTTTTCCCGAAAATCCCTTAAAAAATGTGAGAAATTTCTGTCGACCAAGCCATACTTGAATTTTTGTAAATTATTCTGACCGGACTTTGACTGAACTTCCAAATGACCCAAGAAGAAGAGTCGTCTTCAATGCTGAACTTTATATATTTCAGGTACTTGTAATGTTTTGTAGCCAAAAAGGAGCATCTTCTGCGTAAACCCTTGTAATTGGCCGTCTAAAGCTTTTGAGCGTAGAATCGTGGATTTGTAGCCTCTGAGCGTAAATAGCTTCTGAGCGTAAAATCATAGATTTGTAGCCTCTAAGCGTGAAATCGTAGGTTTGTAGCCTCTCGAGCGTAAAAGCTACCGGGCGTAAAAGCATCTGGGCATAAAACCATAGACTTATAGCCTATGAGCGTAAAACCGTAGATTTGTAGCCTCTGAGCATAAAAAAAACTCCTTAGCGTAAAATCGTAGGTCTGCTCTGCGCGTAAATTCTGAATCCGCTGACTGTCCGTCTTCCCAAAATAATAGGCTGACGTGGTCCCAAATCATAACAGAATATTAAATATCAGATTTGGTTAGGGATTCGAAGAGTTATCCAAACTCTATAAATAGTCCAAGGGCTGGAGAGAGAAAATTTTATCTGCCTTCACAAAACCCTTGCTTTTCAAGAACCCTTCTTCTTCGTCTCTTACTCGAGAACTCAGGATCGCCATGGCACCTAAACAGACTTCCACTGCTAAGGGAAAGAAGGTCGCTTCCTCTTCCCGCTCCACTGCTCAAGCACGAGCAACTCCCATTAGGCTGAACGAGCCTCGATCGGAACGCAACGCTCCACCGTTGAGCTGTGCTCCGGACATTACAGATAGAGACTTTGGGAGGAAACAAAATCCTTCGCACACGTTGTACGTGCACGCGCAAGGTCCTCTTTCGTACTGAGAGCCTCTTTGAGGAAGATGATGTACGGAGGGATTTTATCATTACACGCACATTCCTAATGTGTCGGCGTAAGAACTCCAAATTTTTGCAGTCTGGCGTAAAAACCCAGACTGTCGAGATATGGTGTTTACTGCAAACTTTGAATTTTACGCGCTGGATATGAATACCGGCATAAAAATTCAAATTTTGTCAATCCGGCGTAAAAGCTCATATTGTTAACTGTTGCCAAACTTGAATTTTACGCAATGGAAAATAGTTTCCTGCGTAAGACTCAAATTCTTGCAGTCTTGGCGTAAAAGCTCAGACTGATGGTCTTTGGCGTAAAAAGTAAGAGTGTAGCGTCTAGTATAGAAACTGACTTGTTCTCTTTCATTTTGTAGTAGACTTGCAGATTTCTCCATTGGCTGAAGTTATGGGCTCTGCTGCCGGGATGTTGAGCTCAAACTACTTGGAGGACTTGTCCCATATGACATTCTCTATTTTTGGAGCCAATTATCCTGAAGAAAGGGGAACCCTGATCTCGTCCCAGAGAGAACGTATGCTGCTGAGTATGATCAGTGGAGAGCCCCTGACATACATAGACGGGATGGAGTATAAGAAACCTGGTTTCTTATTCGGGGATGTGATCGACAAACAATCCCAGACCAAGCCCAAGAAGGAGGATTGGGTGTTTACTGCTGAGGGCACGGTGATGTATCTGCCCAGTATGCCTAGGGATTACCCTATCTCTGCGTTCTTCCACGCCACCCATCCTAGAAAGATGTTATGGGTTCTGACTCCCGACCTTCACGGCCGTCCGGGGAAGATCTCATATAACAAAGGATTGAACCAAGGATCCTTTATGAGCAGACCTTCAGGTCCAGTTATGCCCTTCAGGTGATTACTGCTGGGTAGTTGTCACTACCACATTCTGAAAACAGGGGTATTTTTGACTTTTTCAATAATTAATATTATTGTAGTTACAATTTAGTAATTGCGTGATAGGTATATTAATTTAAATAAATATGCGAGGTGTGTAATTAAATATAGTAATTATATACAGTGTTCATTTGTGTTTGTGCTAGCAAAATTGACCTAGAAGCCCAGTAGACGAACACCTGTCCGAATTTTAGAATTTTGGATTTAATTATTTTATCTAGAATTTAATTATTGAAGATTGTAATTAATTGCCATATTTTAATTAATTATTGCGCTTTGCCTTGCTTCGATATTTGGAGCAGTATCCTGACTTTTGTCTTCCAACAAATTTCACAATCTTGCTCTAGACATGTCCGCCTTCCATTCTGCTATTTTTGCACCTCATAATTATGCTCTCTGTATATTATTTCTGGCCGCACAAAAAAAAAATCGTCGTGGACGTTATTTAATAAATTCCTATTTTGTATCGTTGTGCGTTCCAATCGAAAATTGGAGGCAATCTTGACCTATTTTTCGTGCGGCCCAAATTAGGGTAATATCCTGTTCTGAGTCTACTTCATTATTGGTATTGATGACCTGACCTGATTTTGGCCCCATGTACTCCTAGTTAATTGTTGAACACAACTTGCATTTATTTCTATTTAAATTGAGGATACTATTTATCTGATTCTAAAATCCCAATTTTATTCCAGTGCCCTGCTATTTAAGCCCATACCAAACTTATAGTGCCCCCTAACCCTACAAAACACCGGATACCAAATCGCCCGCCAATTTTCGTCATTTTATGTGTTTGTGCAATTTCCCAAATTTAAGGGGGCTAAATTGCAAGTTTACATTTTTGTGTCAACACCCAATTGGTTAAACAATGAGGGAACCTAATATTATTTTTAGCCCTCACCCTCATTCCTACATGAATTAATTTCCTTCATGTTTAATCTGGACCCCTCATTCTAGGGGTCAAATCCTCACCCTTCATCAAACCCTCACCCCTATATAATGTCTTGTCTACATCAAACCCTAATCCCAAGAAACCTAGGATTCCCCACCTCTACAAGCCTCCTCCCTCTCTCCTACGTATGTAAACTCCTTCTTTTTCTTCTTCTCTTTCCTTTCTTCTTCTCCTTCTTCCTTCCTTCTTCTTCTTATTGTTTTTCTTTCTTCTTTCATTGAAATTTAATTCAAATTAGATAGGGGGGAACACTGTTCACCCTCCCTTACTGTGCACCCAGCCGACCACTTCCTGTGCCCGGCGGCCATCAGCCCGGCGGCTGCTTCCCCCTCACGAGCAACTCCCTCCGGCGGCCCGTAGCAGTCTCCGGCGGGCCACTCCGACTGCTCGGCCGACTCCTCCACGCCCCGGCACGTCCCCGAGCATCTCCACCTCCCCACTCTTCTTCCGGCGACCAACCGAGACCCGACAGACGGCCGCACCACTGCTCCTCCCCATTCCCCCTGTGCTCTCCGACTTCCCTCCAACTCCGGCTGCTCCCAAACGCCACCACCATCAGTCCCCCACTGTACCCAGGCCGACTCCTCCGGCCGCTGCTCAGCCTTCGGCGGCCCCTCACGATCCCCTCCGGCAACCATCCATCCATCCGTCCGTCCATCCATCCATCCATCCATCCATCCGTTCACCCTCTCCTCGAGCCTCCTCCACCACCCGGCGGCCGAGCCCTTCCCGCTGCGACAGCCTGCTCCTCCCTCATCTCCTCCCTCTGCCGATCAATCCGGCGGCCCCTGCCCATACCGCTGCACCGATCCCCGGCGGCCTCCCTCCATCTTCTCCGACATCATCCTCCCTACTGTGCCAGCAACTCCGGTTGCCCCTCCTCCTCGTAGCACCTCCGGCGAGCGGCGACCGAGCTCCACCACGGTGAGCCTCTCATCTCCCTCTTCCTTCTTCCTGGATTTATATATATGTATGTATATACATACGTATATATATATGTATGTATTTAATATTGTATAGGCATATTATATAAATACGTATTTGTAGTATATGTGTATGTGTATGTGTAAATGTATATGTGTATTTTAAATTAGTATACATGTATATATCTATATAAAGGGTATTTTCAAATTAGTAGATATGTAAATACATAGTGTATATGTATATGGTTAATATAATTGATATATATACGTATTTAAGTAAAAGATTGGTATATATATATATATATATATATATATATATATATATATATATATATATATATATATATATATATATATATATATATATATATATATATATATATATTTGCATACACTTAATATATTTTTCATTATATATAAAAAGATTGGTATAGGTATATATTTATCTGTATATATACCTGGTATATTTTTAAATTGATATATATATATATATTATACATGAAATTAAAATGGCACATATGTATGGTATAGGTATTCAATGTGATGTATTAGTATTAGTATATATTTAAATAAATACATTAACAATATATATATTTTTTAAAAATGTATTTTTATGTATGAGTATACTCAGGTAATGTTCAACTAGTATAAATCAAATATGTATTTTAAAAGGCATATATATATATTGTAAATACATTTAAATTGGTATATGTGTAATTTCACAACCTCAAACCAGTATATATGTATGTATATATGTATACAGATTATATGATAGTATATATATGGTAAATATATTAGCATATATTAATTGTATTTTTGGAATTTAGTATATATAATAAATTCTATTTTTGGGTTATATTCATATGCATATATATATATATACCTTGTGTAAAGTAAGTCCTAGTGGATTTATAATTAAACATACAGTATTATTTTTATACAAGTGTTAGCTTTATTTAAGCCTATAAATACATATCTATATTCATACCAAATGAATAATATGTATACGTGTAAATTTATAAGGGTCTTCTAATTATAATTAAATAGTATTAATGTGTGTGATATATATATAGATATATATATTGGTCTATCTACTAGATGACCCTAGTTGACTAGTGCCATACCTGGCAGAGCCCCTGAGTTCATGTATTTGTGATGTGTTAGTGTAGCACCTGATGCAAATGTTGTATTTGATATATTTTTAGGACTGTTGGTTCCTCCAGACGATACTCTGGGACAGGACATTGGTTTTACCAGCTAAGGACTCAAGGCAAGTACATTCTCTGATTAGTTTCTAATTTATGATATCTCCTATGTTCACTGTATCTAGTGTGAATATCCATGCTCTTGACACGCTGGTTACACGGATTGGTATACACGAATCTCGTCATGAGATGTTATTCCTTATTCATGGTGTAGCTTGTACAAGACTTGTTTTCCTTATTATCTTGTGCATGTACAGACACTGATTCCCGGGGAGACTTGCTACCTTCTTGGGGAATCCCGTGCCATAGCGTACCATGATTAGATCTACTATACCAGTCGGGGGTGGGGAGTATTTTAGTGTAGATATGTGATCATACCCAACTTTCCATGCATCATAGCTCACCCCACATCTCACGTCGGGTGCGGCCTGACCATCTCCATGCTTCATAGCTGTTACGTGTGATTAGCCTGACCTCTACATGCATCATAGCTAACCAACGGTTAGCCTGACCTTCATGAATTATAGCTAATCACATGTAACCAGCCTGATCAAGTTCCCAAGCTGATCACATGTTAAAGCTAGTACTCACACACTTAGTCATAGGTTTCTTGCTCATGGACATATTGTTTCTTTTTCTGCAGTTACTTACAGTATTTCCAGTATTTCTTTCATCGTACATTTCTCGTACCTATACATGCATCTGGTATATTTACATCTAGAACTGCTACATAGTTTATGTCATTTATATAGAACTGCTATTTAGAGATGTACTTTGCTCCTTCCTGACTGGAAAATATTTTTCCAGACTGTGACCTTAGTGGACTTGTTTCTGACACTTGGGGATTGGTTGTTACTGATTTCAGGTATGATTATTTTGTCAGTAGACTTGTGTTGTATTCTTCTGTTTCTTCAAATTCTTATCGTGCTGTAGTTGTGATTGAGTATGTTGTTCATTTTATAGTGTTATCCGTGTCTCCTTATGGAGTTGGACACTAGTGTGAGATTATTTAGACAGTACTTGACCTAGACAGCGTTCTACCACCAATGCTGCGGTGTAGGCTGGACGTACCCACGCTCTCGTGCCCCTAAACCGGGTGCGGGTCGTGACACGTTTTTAGTGGTGGCCCACGCAGGTCAGACTTCGCAAGTGGTGCGATGTCGTGGTAGTGCGACGTCCTAGTTGTACTGCTGCGTACCTGCTATAGAATATAGGACATAGGATACTAGGATGAGAGAGGATACTCAATCACAAATTCTTGAGAGATTCCTGGGACGACCCCTTGAGAATCTTATTATAATTTCCAATTTAAATCTTTTTCCTTGTTTCCGTCCGCTCTCGCTTGTTGCTACTGAACTTGATTCTTGTTGAGCAGTTATTAAATTAAATTCTTGGTATCATTGTTGAGTTTGATTCTTGTTGACCCGTTGTTAACTTTAATTCTGGGTATCGTTGTTGAGTTGATTTCAAATTAAGATGAATTTTACGGACTAGAATTTATGGTATCATCTGATGACATATATTGATGAGGACAGTGAGAAAGGTAAAACGTCTACTTTGGTTATGGAACCTAGAGTTTATCGCAGCCATATTAGCTATCGTGACGAGAACGTAGGAACCTGACTTGGATGTACATACTATAGTTATGAAACTTAGGATCTCTCGCAGCCATACCGGTTGGCGTGGCGAAGATTCTAGATGACGTGATTATAGGGTTGCATACCTTAGTTACGGAACCTGTCGTTTATCGCATCTATGCTTACTAACGTGGCGAGAATTCTGAGTGTCATGATTTTGGATAGACGTGTATGATTATCAGGTTGTATCTTAAATTGGTTCTTAAAATATCATCTCAAGACTTATCTATTTCTGTTATTCCAGGACTTTGTTCCATCGCTTCTTTTCTTTACTAGCAGTAAAGATACCTTCTGTCCTCAATCCAATTCCTTTCGAGCTTCTATTCCTTGAGGGTTCCTTGTTAGTATGATAATTAGTGACTTGCAATTTTGGTAGTGTCTTGTATTAGTTTGACTGAGTATGACTTGGGAGTTTGTAAGTGTTTCTTAGTTGGACATATGTAAACAATTAGGTATCAAGAAATTGTGTTAAGGATTAATGGAGCATGACGTCCAATCTGATGATTGATATCGGGCGTGTTAAAGGTAAAGAAATTTATATGCATGAGGAGTTATAATAAGGTGTCATGAGTAGAGAAATATCGGAATTAGTAATAAAGAGGGTGAAGCATATCACAGATTAGTGTAACGGGCTATGAAAGGTTAAAAGGAAATACATATACAACCATCGAGATGAGGAACCATACACATACCCATGAGGGTAAAGAAACATGAGTGTAATAGAGAATTCAGGTGATCATGAGTTCTAATGAGCTTGAAGAGATAATCCATTAATGAAGCTAGTGATATAATACCAATAGTGTTAATGATTCTATATCGAGTATTAGTCGAGGATGACGTTAATAACAGTAAGCACTCTGTGTGATGATAATTAGATGATATACCAGTTGACATAAATTGAAATCATGAAAGAAAATACAGGGATGATAACTTTGATCATTGGAGGTAATAGTACAAGTGATTCAGGCAGTACAATGTTAGTACACAATTATAGACACTAGATGCATTGAGTGCATCTTGAGTATCAGAGACCGTGAGCACTGATATGTACATTGTGGAGTTATAAATTAAAAGGTGGAAATAAGATTTTATTTTTGAATAATTGAGAAGTTGAGATTATGTCATTAAAATTTGAGGATTTCAAATATGAATTCAATAAACATGGTTAAGGCTACAAAGATGTTAGAAGTGATTAAATTTTGTTTCGAGGTTGAGTATCTGATTTTGAGGAGGTATATACAATTCATTTTAAGTTGATCGAAAAGTTAAACCTTGACGATTACTTTGAGGATTAATTTTATGGTAGATGAGAGATATGAATATTAATATTAATATATGAGTAGATGATATACATGTGTAAGGATCTGATAACTTGAGCAGGATTGAGATCTAAAGTTGTATTGGAAAAAGCAGTACTTAGTATGGTGTGTTATACTGGTGTGCTCTTGAGTGATAAGAACTAATAGTATAGACAATTGTAGTAGGAACCAGAACTAGCAGTGGGTGTACTATAGTAGAACAGGGGTACCTAAAGAGATAGAGGTATCAAACTTTACATGCACCAATTGACCTATAATCGTGTTAGAGGTTCTTGGTATCAGATTTTGATATTAACAGACAGGTGTGTGCAATATTGATATATTCATGGATCTTGTGGATTAATGATTAGTGGATAGGGGTACCAGTGTACAGGGATAGGAATTAGTTAGTGATATGCCAGAGTTAAGTGTATGTTAGAGATAGGAGATACCGCAAGAAATATGTTAGCAGGTTCATTCTTTTCTCATGTTGTTTTCGTCTTCTGATTGATTGATTCCCTAGTGCCGTGGTTTGTATTCGTGATTTACTTATTAGAATGTAGCTAGTAGTACACCCTGACAGAGACTGCAATACCATGACAGGACACATGGCCTATATATTTTCTTAAATTGCATGACTGTAGGTAGAACCTTCTTAAACCATGATCATTGGGGTTTGGACCATAGCAAAGATCTATGACAAGGTTATGACTTGACAAGAGACACGAGATGCAAAAAAAAAAAAAAATTTGGAAGATAAGCATAAAGAATTAAGGATTTATGTGGCAGAGTTGATAAATCATTGATTTTATCAAGATTGAGATGTGATTAAATTATCATTAGACTTCGAGGATAAACCTTAATTTAAATGAGAGGTTGAGAATTTAATATGGTAGGATTGATGATTATTGATTATGATATATTTATCATTAAAATTTTTGAGGAATTTTAGAAGATTATTATTATATTTTGGACTGGAAGATAAAGATTTAATTGAAAATATTAATCGAGGATTTTGCGAGTATTATATTATTTGAGTATTGTGAGGAAAAAGGAATCGAGGATTTAGATCGCTAATGGATTAGTGTTTTTGATGGAAATTTTAAATGTGCATGGTTGGATTAAGTTAGAGGAGTAGATATCAACTCGGGTTTTAATTACTAACATCAGATTCGTAGGAGATTATGATACGAATGGAGTTCGATGATAAATTTTGAGGATTTTTCAGGAATACAATAATTTCAAAAATTTTGAAATTGTGAAATGACAAAGTGGATTATTCAGGATTATGTGGGTTGGTGAATTTAACTATTGATGGATAATAATATAATGAATAAACACTACTATGAGGACTTTAAATTTCGAGGACGAAATTTTTTAAGGTGGATAGACTTGTCACTACCACATTCTGAAAACAGGGGTATTTTTGACTTTTTTCAATAATTAATATTATTGTAGTTACAATTTAGTAATTGCGTGATAGGTATATTAATTTAAATAAATATGCGAGGTGTGTAATTAAATATAGTAATTATATACAGTGTTCATTTGTGTTTGTGCTAGCAGAATTGACCTAGAAGCCCAGTAGACGAACACCTGTCCGAATTTTAGAATTTTGGATTTAATTATTTTATCTAGAATTTAATTATTGAAGATTGTAATTAATTGCCGTATTTTAATTAATTATTGCGCTTTGCCTTGCTTCGATATTTGGAGCAGTATCCTGACTTTTGTCTTCCAACAAATTTTACAATCTTGCTCTAGACATGCCCGCCTTCCATTCTGCTATTTTTGCACCTCATAATTATGCTCTCTGTATATTATTTCTGGCCGCACAAAAAAAAAAATCGTCGCGGACGTTATTTAATAAATTCCTATTTTGTATCGTTGTGCGTTCCAATCGAAAATTGGAGGCAATCTTGACCTATTTTTTGTGCGGCCCAAATTAGGGTAATATCCTGTTCTGAGTCTACTTCATTATTGGTATTGATGACCTGACCTGATTTTGGCCCCATGTACTCCTAGTTAATTGTTGAACACAACTTGCATTTATTTCTATTTAAATTGAGGATACTATTTATCTGATTCTGAAATCCCAATTTTATTCCAGTGCCCTGCTATTTAAGCCCATACCAAACTTATAGTGCCCCCTAACCCTATAAAACACCGGACACCAAATCGCCCGCCAATTTTCGTTATTTTATGTGTTTGTGCAATTTCCCAAATTTAAGGGGGCTAAATTGCAAGTTTACATTTTTGTGTCAACACCCAATTGGTTAAACAATGAGGGAACCTAATATTATTTTTAGCCCTCACCCTCATTCCTACATGAATTAATTTCCTTCATGTTTAATCTGGACCCCTCATTCTAGGGGTCAAATCCTCACCCTTCATCAAACCCTCACCCCTATATAATGTCTTGTCTACATCAAACCCTAATCCCAAGAAACCTAGGATTCCCCACCTCCACAAGCCTCCTCCCTCTCTCCTACGTATGTAAACTCCTTCTTTTTCTTCTTCTCTTTCCTTTCTTCTTCTCCTTCTTCCTTCCTTCTTCTTCTTATTGTTTTTCTTTCTTCTTTCATTGAAATTTAATTCAAATTAGATAGGGGGGAACACTGTTTACCCTCCCTTACTGTGCACCCAGCCGACCACTTCCTGTGCCCGGCGGCCATCAGCCCGGCGGCTGCTTCCCCCTCACGAGCAACTCCCTCCGGCGGCCCGTAGCAGTCTCCGGCGGGCCACTCCGACTGCTCGGCCGACTCCTCCATGCCCCGGCACGTCCCCGAGCATCTCCTCCTCCCCACTCTTCTTCCGGCGACCAACCGAGACCCGACCGACGGCCGCACCACTGCTCCTCCCCATTCCCCCTGTGCTCTCCGACTTCCCTCCAACTCCGGCTGCTCCCAAACGCCACCACCATCAGTCCCCCACTGTACCCAGGCCGACTCCCCCGGCCGCTGCTCAGCCTTCGGCGGCCCCTCACGATCCCCTCCGGCAACCATCCATCCATCCGTCCGTCTATCCATCCATCCATCCATCCATCCGTTCACCCTCTCCTCGAGCCTCCTCCACCACCCGGCGGCCGAGCCCTTCCCGCTGCGACAGCCTGCTCCTCCCTCATCTCCTCCCTCTGTCGATCAATCCGGCGGCCCCTGCCCATACCGCTGCACCGATCCCCGGCGGCCTCCCTCCATCTTCTCCGACATCATCCTCCCTGCTGTGCCAGCAACTCCGGTTGCCCCTCCTCCTCGTAGCACCTCCGGCGAGCGGCGACCGAGCTCCACCACGGTGAGCCTCTCATCTCCCTCTTCCTTCTTCCTGGATTTATATATATATGTATGTATATACATACGTATATATATATATGTATGTATTTAATATTGTATAGGCATATTATATAAATACGTATTTGTAGTATATGTGTATGTGTATGTGTAAATGTATATGTGTATTTTAAATTAGTATACATGTATATATCTATATAAAGGGTATTTTCAAATTAGTAGATATGTAAATACATAGTGTATATGTATATGGTTAATATAATTGATATATATACGTATTTAATACGTATTTAAGTAAAAGATTGGTATATGTATATATATATATATATATATATATATATATATATATATATATATTTGCATACACTTAATATATTTTTCATTATATATAAAAAGATTGGTATAGGTATATATTTATCTGTATATATACCTGGTATATTTTTAAATTGATATATATATATATTATACATGAAATTAAAATGGCACATATGTATGGTATAGGTATTCAATGTGATGTATTAGTATTAGTATATATTTAAATAAATACATTAACAATATATATATATTTTAAAATGTATTTTTATGTATGAGTATACTCAGGTAATGTTCAACTAGTATAAATCAAATATGTATTTTAAAAGGCATATATATATATTGTAAATACATTTAAATTGGTATATGTGTAATTTCACAACCTCAAACCAGTATATATGTATGTATATATGTATACAGATTATATGATAGTATATATATGGTAAATATATTAGCATATATTAATTGTATTTTTGGAATTTAGTATATATAGTAAATTCTATTTTTGGGTTATATTCATATGCATATATATATATATACCTTGTGTAAAGTAAGTCCTAGTGGATTTATAATTAAACATACAGTATTATTTTTATACAAGTGTTAGCTTTATTTAAGCCTATAAATACATATCTATATTCATACCAAATGAATAATATGTATATGTGTAAATTTATAAGGGTCTTCTAATTATAATTAAATAGTATTAATGTGTGTGATATATATATAGATATATATATTGGTCTATCTACTAGATGACCCTAGTTGACTAGTGCCATACCTGGCAGAGCCCCTGAGTTCATGTATTTGTGATGTGTTAGTGTAGCACCTGATGCAAATGTTGTATTTGATATATTTTTAGGAATGTTGGTTCCTCCTGACGATACTCTGGGACAGGACATTGGTTTTACCAGCTAAGGACCCAAGGCAAGTACATTCTCTGATTAGTTTCTAATTTATGATATCTCCTATGTTCACTGTATCTAGTGTGAATATCCATGCTCTTGACACGCTGGTTACACGGATTGGTATACACGGATCTCGTCATGAGATGTTATTCCTTATTCATGGTGTAGCTTGTACAAGACTTGTTTTCCTTGTTATCTTGTGCATGTACAGACACTGATTCCCGGGGAGACTTGCTACCTTCCTGGGGAATCCCGTGCCATAGCGTACCATGATTAGATCTACTATACCAGTCAGGGGTGGGGAGTATTTTAGTGTAGATATGTGATCATACCCAACTTTCCATGCATCATAGCTCACCCCACATCTCACGTCGGGTGCGGCCTGACCATCTCCATGCTTCATAGCTGTTACGTGTGATTAGCCTGACCTCTACATGCATCATAGGTAACCAACGGTTAGCCTGACCTTCATGAATCATAGCTAATCACATGTAACCAGCCTGATCAAGTTCCCAAGCCGATCATATGTTAAAGCTAGTACTCACACACTTAGTCATAGGTTTCTTGCTCATGGACATATTGTTTCTTTTCCTGCAGTTACTTACAGTATTTCCAGTATTTCTTTCATCGTACATTTCTCGTACCTATACATGCATCTGGTATATTTACATCTAGAACTGCTACATAGTTTATGTCATTTATATAGAACTGCTATTTAGAGATGTACTTTGCTCCTTCCTGACTGGAAAATATTTTTCCAGACTGTGACCTTAGTGGACTTGTTTCTGACACTTGGGGATTGGTTGTTACTGATTTCAGGTATGATTATTTTGTCAGTAGACTTGTGTTGTATTCTTCTGTTTCTTCAAATTCTTATCGTGCTGTAGTTGTGATTGAGTATGTTGTTCATTTTATAGTGTTATCCGTGTCTCCTTATGGAGTTGGACACTAGTGTGAGATTATTTAGACAGTACTTGACCTAGACAGCGTTCTACCACCGATGCTGTGGCGTAGGCTGGACGTACCCACGCTCTCGTGCCCCTAAACCGGGTGCGGGTCGTGACAGTAGTGTCCCGAGCGAGGATACGTCGCTGATCCAGCCAGTTCAGATGTCGACCTTCTGTAATAACTTTATGGGGCAGGGAGTAATGTACCCCAGGGTCAACCCTCGGTCCAACGGATGGCTTAGCCCGGGGAATCTCCAATGGGCCAGTTTAACTGTCTGGGCCCTGAAGCACTTCCAAACGGAGCTGGAATATATTGGCTTGTTCGCGGCTGTGAGCGCTACAAGTGTTGGGCTGCCTGTCAACCCCAACATGTTTCTAGCCTTGATGGAGCAATACAACTCGCTCACCGGGACTTTTGCCACTCCGCTAGGGGAATTGGGCCTGGCCCTTCATGAGATAGCAGAAATTTTAAGGCTGCCAATGGGGGACACTCCTTATGAGGAGTACGTCCCTACAAACCGGGAGTTGAGGGATACAAACCCTCGGGCTGTGGCAGTATATCAGGAGCTGATGTGCCACTATCTTGCCTGCACCACTTTTTATAAGAAGCCTTCTGATTTGGCTCACATCAACAAGTGGGCCACCTATCTTTTCTTCCACCAGGCCAGAAATGTTAAGCCAGACAAGGTGGTAGATAGTCGAGATAGGCCCTTAAACCCCCTGAGCATGCTGAATGCTAACACGGTCGACGACCTTATTGAAATGCAGGGGCTTCAGATCATATTTTTGATGAGGAGGTAGGGGGTTATGCTGCAGGCACAAAAGTCTTCAGTTATATGAGACATTGCCGCAAGCCTCTGTCAAGGGAAGCTCAATTAGCTGGCTTCCTCTCCGTCTGGCTTCATCGCTGGGTAGTGCTCGGCATAGCATCTGCAGATCGCATCCATCGTAACACCCTATGGCCTGCAGTACGTTTAGTATTCGGAGCAAGACTGGGCCCGCTTCCTGCTATGGTATGTAGAATACAAGCAGGCCTGAGGGCCCTTACTGATGGGCTGCTCGCTGATGAGACGCAGCGTGAAAGCTTTCCCAGGGTGGAATTACCCTTTCTGTACCTGATGGGATGGTTGATTCTTCACAACCCCAGGGTGATGTCTTCCGGTCCTGCCAGCGGTTCAGGAAATAACTTCTTGTTGAATTACAAGAATTCCTCTTAGAACGTGGCGACCGTTACAGATTGCCGACGGGCGTTAAACGTTGCCTACAGCTGGAAGATCTTCTGTATCGTTCCCCCCGTACATATCAATCAACAGGGGAAGAAACTTAAGGATAAGGGCCATGGGAGGACCATTCTTTCTCCTGAAGCCTTCTACTGGTTGGTCTGTATTAGACCTTCCCATTTGCTGTACAGAAGTGATGACCATTGCTACCTGGAGCCTTATTTTCCCAGTCGGTTTGCCAGGCAGTTTGGGTATGATCAGCTGCATATGGGGAATGCCATTACCAGCTTCAAATCCAAAGGTGGACTTATTGATGGAGCCAGGGGATGGCGATACTTTATCACGGGCTGTACTGGTACAACTTTTGCTGTGCCCGCGACTTCTCTTTCCATGGAGTTGCGCATCCTTCGCTCCTATGCGTAATTCTATGTGTCCATAAATACTTTCCATCACAATTTTAATGTGCGAGGAAGTTTTAGGATGCCCTCTCATAGGTCCACTGCAAGAGAGGAGGTTTCGTCTATTTCTTTGGACGAAAATGAGGACACCGTCGGGGCAGACGAGTTCTTGACGACAATAACGAGGGGCGTAATAGCTCTGCCGGCAGAGCCTCTCGTTATCCCCCAGAAACGGAAGGCTTCGACTCTGAAAGAGCCTTCCCCTCGCAAGAAGAAGACTGCCAGAGGTCCGAAAAGGGCTTCCACCAGGGGGGCTCCTAGGATCGAGCATATCGTCTCCTCTGTTGGGGATGATTCTTTGATTAAAGGTCCTTCGCCTATTAGAGAGGGAACCTCCATAGTTCCGGCTGACAGTGCCGGAGATTCTTTGCTTGAGATCGCTACTACTACTACTTCTGGTAGTACTACAAGATCACCTCTGAGGCCAAACATAATAAGATTCCAGATACCTTTATCCAGACCAATAACGGGAGTAACCCCTGCCGCATCTGTAAGTATATCTAGCGAGATTCCACCCGATGAGCCTCGAGTGGATCTTAGTGAAGACTGGAAAGATTATCCGCCAGTGTCAGTTGGTGCATCCTCTTCTCCAGGTATGACAGCTCGCTTAGCATCATTAAGAAATGATTTAGCTGTACTGGCTGCGGACGCGACATATATACCATCGGTCATGGGTAAATATTGTCTTTACGCCTCTTTTAGAAAAATTAACATCAATTTGATATTAACTTTCTCTTGTCTTCTTTGCAGGTGCAGACATCTACGGGGAGGGCGGAATAGACGCAATCTTTGATTTTGTTACGGACCCATCATATGAAGTGGCGGCGTCCGACGTTGAGGGAGCAAGTTTTGAAGTTGTCGATCTTTCATCCACAATATTCTCGGATGTTGTTCCGCCAGTACCAGTCCAAATAATATCAGAGGAGGATGAGCCGGTTGTCTCGACTGTGCCTCCTTTGTCGAGCATGCCAACAACTTCGACCGTTGTTGGTGCCTCTACTTTTGTCGCGCCATCTGTTGAAGCGACGACTGTGACGATACCCTCTACAGTTGTTCCTGGAAGGGGATTCACCGATATTGCAGCCACTCCCAGCGTCCATTTGAATCTCGCCATGCTAGTTAAGCAGTTTACTAGCATTTTCTACATTACTTTGAAAACGCTGATATCAATGGTGCTGGAGAAGAATCTAGGCTTCGAGGCTCTGAAGATGTCCTCCAATCTTATTGTAGCACAGATTAGGAATTTCGGCGATACTGAAAGGGCTAATGCGCTAGAGCAAATAGTTAATGGTTTAGAACAACCCATTAACGAGTATTTGCAACTATCTCGAGGCGGCATTGATGACCTGATTCAGGCTGAATATGAATCCTTGACTGCGTAGTTTGCTGAACAGATGGAACGCTTAAATAAATTTATCCAGACACAGCAGCAGGAGATGGATGAAGGGAAGGCCGTCTTGGAGGAGGTTATTCCTCTTCAAACAAAGTGCAAGGCCGAACATGAGGGAAATACAGCAAGGGTCCACAAACTGGAAGCCAAACTCGCTCGGGCAAAGGAGTGGGCTTTTCAGTCATCAGCAGCTCTAAATATGGTGAATGGCCGACTGGATACAGCTCAACAGAACTTGGCACGTGCAGGAGTCACCTGCGCCGATTTTGTTCAGGTTCGGTCCGAACTGTCCCTCCTGAGTAATGACGAGGTACGACTAGAGCGAGCTCGAGCTAATGTCTTGAACTCCAGGAATAAGAGGATGGCTGCTTTGGCACGACAGATTCGCGATTTAACTGCTCCTCCCCAATGATATACTTCTTTGCTTCTTTATGTAATTTGCTCTTCCCGGAGATAATAAATAAACTTTATCTGACTTTGTGGACCCATTATTTTTTAATATAAATGATAGGCTAGGATGAAAGTGATATCAGAGGTAATATGGACGTGATATACTTTCGGTAAGCTTCAACTGGATATATCTATTCAGAGGTTATATGGACATGATAAAATATGATCCAACTAAATTTGTATACAAAACACTATCAGAGGTAATATGGACGTGATAAGTTTTGAAGTTCCAAATTAGTTAAACATATCTATTCAGAGAACATGATAGAATATGATCCAACCAGTTTTTTGTATATAGCGTTATCAGAATGAGATCTTCACCATACTCCGTTGAGCAAAGAAGATTAAGCATAGTACCTCTTCAAGAATTTGCCGTTGATAGGAGCCATTATTAGATCTTCGTTAGGCTTGGCTAATCTGTAGGCACCATTTGAAAACGTTATTTCAATCACATAAGGGCCCTCCCATTTGGGCTGGAATTTACCCTTACTCTTGTATGTAATGATCATTGGCCTTTTCACAGCTAGAACTAGCTCGCCAACTTTGAACACTCACTCCTTCACTTTTCGATTAAAAGCTCTCGAGATGCGCGCTTGGTAGAATGCAATGCGATGTTGAGCTTGAAGGCATTTCTCGTCTAATCTTTCTAGCTCTTGAAGCTGTAGTCGATCATTATTTTCCTGAGTCAACTTGTAAACCCCCTCACCCGAAATTAGGTTTACTTGGCTTATATAGTGGAATTGGGGCTAGTTTGAACCCAATTAGGATTTAAAACACAGTATTTGATTTAACTATATATTATTTTATCGTGTAGCGCACCTTACCGTTGCTTCGATAATTGGAGCACTACGCTAGTTATTGTCTATCTGCAAAATTCACAACATTGTCCTAGACGTGGCCGCCTACCTTTCTGACCCTTGTATAACTTAAAATCATGCTCTCTGTTGCTACATTTTAGTCGCACAATAAACGTCACGGACGTTATTTCGTAATTCTAAATTAAATCCCATCTTTGTACCCATGTGCGTCCCGGTCAAAATCGGGAACACAATCTAGACTGTTTTGTGCGACCTAAATTTTATTAATATTCTATACTGTGCCCTCTACGTCCCTGACACTTGTGGCCTACCTAGTTTTATTTCCAGGTACTCCTAATTAATTCCGGAACACCGTGCGCGGTAATTTTAATAAATTAAACCAAATTTCTATCTTTGTGCAATTTTCCTGATTGTTGGGGACTTTTATGCAAAAATGAATCGAGGTGCCCCCACCATCGGACAATACGAGAAGAAACCCAATTTTTCCTTCACGCGAATTTTTCCTTAATTTTTCGGGATATGCAACGCGCGCACATCGCCCCGTATATTAATTTACCCTTGCATTTAATTAATACAAATTACAGCCCTCCCGACATCCCCATGTGAGCCCAAGGCCCATACCAAGTAGTGTTGACCAAGCCCTAATCCTAGATCAAGTCCAAGCCAAATTTTTGCATGTATATAATCACTTTTTCTATTTTCTTCTTAACCTAAAAATTAAATCCCAAACCAAAACCTAAATTTTCCCCCAGCCGACTCCCATCATCACCCTCACCTTCATCCTCCTTCCCGCCGCCTGCAAAATCGACGACAGCCGCCGTGTCCGGCCATCCCGACCCACCTCGATCTCCCTCATCTGCCTCGTCCTCCGCCGGAGACCCTACTGCTCAGGCCAGCCTGAACGCCCCTCGCCAGAACTGTCCGGATCCCGAGCACCATCGTTCTCGTCTTCCACCTCCGGCCGGACATCCCCCCCCCCCCGCTGCAACCTCGACGAACCTGACCCCGCTGTACCCCGACGCTAATGCACCTCCCCACCATCCTCGTCCCTCCTTCGCCTGACGCCTGAGCCCGACTACAACAGCCTCCACCACCACATCGACCCCCATCCATGGCCAACCCGACACCTTCCCCCTCGACTGAACCTCTCCCCGAGTCGCCGGTGATCACCTCGACCACCGATCACTGTCCTCCTTCCCCATCGGCCTCCCTCGCCGGACCACCAGCACGACCTCTTCCCGGTCAAGAACTCCTCTCCTTGTCCTCCGTCACCTCACCGGAACAGCTCCCCCTGGCCGGCCTCCGGTCTGTCGAGCAGCAGCCGCTCCCTCGACAGCTCCCTCTCTTCCTCTTCTCCACCTCACTGTCATCCCCTCCGGCAACCCGACACTGACTCCCCGCCGCCGGAGTCGACAGCACCACCACCACCACCACCATTGTCATCCTCACCTCCTCCTCCTCTTCCTCCTTCCTGTCCCCTCCTCCTCCTTCGACTGGCCGGACTCCGGCAGCAGTCACCAACACCACCACCTACATTATCAAACACCACCACCATTAATCCAACTAAAGCCGCCAACGTCTTCCCTCGATACCACCGTATAGCAGCCTCCCCTCGTCGTTCTCTTCTTCCGGGCGATCCTCTGCCTGAATTCAATTGAGCACCCTTCCCCTGGCTGAGTTTAGTCACCACCATCATCATCGTAGTCATCACCTTCATCATCGTTATCGTCGTACCACCTTCACCATCTCCATCGCGATTATCACCTCCAACATCATCACTATCACCACCCTTATAATCACCATCATCGTCACCAATACCTTAACCCAAATCGCCCACATCGTCCTCCTGGTTTGTCCTTGTCGTCACCATTGTCCACGTCATCATCGTCATTGTCGTCCTAGTTATCATCATCAGCCCAATCATTGTCCTAGTCATCCTCCCATCAATCACCGCATCATCACCCCCTTAACTATTATCATCCACAGCATCGCCATCGTCCCATCACCCATATCACCACCAATATCATAATCATCACCATGGTATCATCAGCAACCCCTTTACGATCATCATCGTTGACCTAATCACCCTCGACCGAGTGTTCATCCTAGACCGTCACTCTTGCCAGATAACCCGGAGCACTCACCCCCGATTTTCGTACCTGTGCACGCTGACCCCGGACACCTGTTGGATTTTATCTACGCGGTTCCAGGAGCAGATTATTGGGACTACGCAGCCGCCTGCCAGGCAAGTATACCTTGCCTTTGTTGTACTGTTTAAATTCCATATTATTATTTGCATATTTATATTATATAACTGTGCGCGTCCGAGGGAGACTCGGGTGCAGTCAACGGATGCGTTGACGTTAGGACTTGTGTCTGACCTAGTATCTAGTAGATCCACCTAAAGTTGTGGAGTTATTGGTATGACTCCCAGGCCTTGACACATTTCATACACGTGTTGTGAGTGTCACGCCCCAATCCCAAAATATTATGGAACTAGGCCACGTGGCATTGGCCAGCTGACACGTCTTCGAGGATATCCCAATTTAATGGATCCTGGCAAAGTGTGCTACGCTGTCCTAAATCTAACAAGTCTAATATATCAACAGGCAGTGTCTAATCTCATCCACAACAACAAGTAAAATACTGAAATGAAAGACTGGAATATAAGGACATAGTCGAATGACATAATACAACTGAAATATGTCTGGTGGGAACAAACCCACTACAAAATGTACTGATAGTCTGAAATAAAGTACTAATAAGAAGAGTGACTGGAACAACGGCTAGCTAGGTAAGGAGCTCCAGTCATAGGCGGAAGGCCTACCAATCTGATCAGGGGTACTCTGATGGAAGTACCTCCAGCTCCTCGTCAAGAGCAAACCTCGCCTCCACACCTGGCCCGTAAACTGTGGGATAATAGGCCTCGTCCAGATCTGGAAGATAACCAGGTCCTCAGAGGGACGTAACAAGATACAATATGCATGCCAGATATAGTACTGAATAAAAATAAAGAGGGGTGTGCTAACCATCTAAGTGAATGCAATATAAGGACAACCTCGGAACGTATAAGTAGGTGTAGGCATAACATCCAACGTCCTCTAGAGTGTGGTATCTGCAACATCCATCATTCCGAAGAATGAGGTATCTGTATATATGTAACGTCCAACACTCTAAGGGACGTGGTATCTGCAATGATATATACATCCGTACCACTCCAAAGAGTGGGGTATCTGAATAAAGGAAATTATCGGATCCGCGGCTCCTCTGGATACTACGGAGTCCGATGGGTGTATCCCATACGTCCATCAGTTGTCCTCCCCGCCCAATGTAGATACGCAAGTCGAATACACGACTTGAGTGTACCGTATCTAGATGTCAAGTCTTAATTAACTATATTACTCTAGAATACATGCTAGTCCGTGATGCATATCGTACGTACCGATAGCGAATCGGGTACGCGGACTCGCATCCCAATATGAATGTACCATCGCGATACGTGTATAGTGCCATGGTCAAGGAAGATATCAAAATATCCTCACAGTCGAGGGTGAGTCAGCTAGCATCTAGGTCTAGTACATTATTTATCGACGCATTGTCGACTACACCCGAGTTAATCCCGGACGCACACAGTTCATGTATATTTGCAACATTTAACATTTAATTTTAAGCAGTAATCCAGCAAGGTATACTTGCCTGCCCCGGGTAGCTGCGAAATCCAAAGCCCTGCTCCTGATACCTCGACAGTAGTGTCCAGCAATCCTATATAGGATATAGTAATAACCCAAATTAGTCGCTACATTAGCATGACTAAGACACACGGTTTGTATCTACAGCTGACGTAGGGTCGGGACTGTATATATATATATATATATAGCTAATACAAGTACATACACTAAATCATACTTAATTATATTAAAATAATATATATGTTTAGTAATACACGTGTTGTGAGTCTCATGTAGGGCACGGTCCTGCATATGTGGTTGGCCACCTGTATGTGTAGGCGTGCGACGGATAGGATATAACTGCTAATAGTGATGCATGTTAGAAGACTTAGCAGTTATTGATAGGCGGAGCATAGACTAGCGTGGTACGATGGTCCCATCCCTGTCCTTGTTTGGTTGTAAGGATGGACCCTTGCTCTAATGATAGTCTATGAGCCAGAGTTACGACGCCGAGGCGTAGTAGCTGACGCGTGTTGTGGATACAACGTGCTTAGATCATTGGGCGGGGAGGACGACTAGTAGGCGTATGGGACATCCACCCCCTTTATACAGATACCGTACTCGACGGAGTGATACGGACGTAGATATTTTTGCAGATACCACGTTCTTTAGAGTGTTGGGCGTCACTTGTTATTTTTACAGATACCATGCTCTAAAGAACGTTGGACGTTATTATACAGATACCATACTCCTCGAAGATGGACGTTATTATTGCAAGTGCCCTCGAATGGGGGCATATATGGCATATATTAGCCAGTCACGACGATTGGTGAATTACGTCAGCATATGTCTAGCCTACACTTTCCTATATGTACTAAGCTGTCCTCCAATTGCATTCACTTAGATGGTTAGGTCACCCTGGAGTTATTTATTCAGTATTTACTTTATGGCATGTTTTATGTATCTTGCTATGTCCCTTTGAGGACCTGGTACCTTTCTAGGTATATTGTTCATGAGTATTTGCAGGAGCGCGATTCTGGACTGGTTACCTATACTTCACGCAGGTCCTCTCTTCGAGTCTCAGTAGTTGGTAGTTGTTGTGCTTATATGGTATTTATCTCGTTATTCTTTCTTCCAGTTCGATAGTGGATTTGTTTTCATCCGACTGTCGCTTTTAGATACTTTTCATAGAGATCTAGTTTCATAGCTGCTGGTCATTTATTTATATTAATTTTATGGATGAGATCTAGATTATACCATGTGACTTGCGTTGGATTTATACCACTTGTGGATTTTGTTATTCATATACAGCGTACGTGTGTTATGGTTTCCATATATTGGAGTGCCATACTCATACGGCTGGCATGCTTACGTATCCTGGTCCTACGTATTTTGGGACTGGGGCATGACACAACTCATTAGCTACTGCTATTCAGAGTGATAGAATTTGGATTTCAATGGGGAGAACTGCTTTATACCCATAGACTAATGAGAATGGGGTACAACCCGTCGGTGCTTGTACCGTTGTGCGGTATGCCCAGAGGTACTCTCCCAGCTTCTCATTCCAATCTCTTTTGTTCTAAGAGACGAACTTTTTCAAGAGTTTGATAATGGTTTTATTGAAAGCTTCCGCCAAACCATTAGCAGCAGGATTGTATGCCGTAGAGGCCATATTTTGTATCCGATTTTAATCGTAAAATTGGTAAAATGCTTGGCTGATGAATTGAGGCCCATTGTCATGAATTATCCTTTGGGGTATCCCAAAGTGATAAATGATATGATGCTTGATGAAGCTGATCACGTTGGATGTCTTCACCTCAGCAAGAGGGATCGCCTCTGCCTATTTGGAGAAATAATCCGTGATGAACCGATGTCCTCTAGAAGAAAACGGGTGAATAGACCAATGATATCCATACCCCATGCTTCAAAAGGCCATGATGCAATCGTAGGATGTAAATGTTCAGAAGGCTGATGTATAAAATCTGCATGAACTTGACAGGCCTTGCATTGTCTTGCATATTTTACTGCATCTGCGATCATAGTAGGCCAGTAGTAGTCCATCCTCCTGATACGATCCTGTAACTTAGGACCGGGTTGATGTGCTCAACATACAACGTCGTGAGCTTCTCGGATAACCTGCTTTACATCATCATCAGAGAGACATTGTAATAGCAGTCCATCGTATGTTCGACGATATAGACATTGTGAAGATGCATCAAAATAGAAGCGTAATGATCATCTTTTGATGGATACTACTTCTTTAGGATCCTCTGGTAAGATTCCGTATGACACGAAGTCTATAAAGGGACTTCTCCAGTCTCTCTTGGGAGGATCCGTGTTTACAGCATAATTGCGTTCTATGTGAAAGTTATTTTTCACACAGAACAGATCTTTGTTGAGAAGAATCACCGAATTCTGTCTCCTTATAGGAATAGCTAGATCTGCAGCTAGACTGGCTAGGGCATCTGCTTCCAAATTCTGAGATTGAGGCACATGCTCTAGGAAGAACCCTTTGAAAGACATGGCTATCTCGATCGTTGCTTGGTGATAATGAATGAGGTCTGGATTGCGGAGTTCATATATTACTTTGATCTGATTGACGATCAGTAGAGAATCACCGAAAGCTTCCAGGTATTCGACATCCAATTCTTTAGCGACTTGGAGCCCGATTAGTAGAGCGTTATACTCTGCCACATTATTAGAGCAGAGTTCGCTAAGAGAATATGCTCAATAGATGACGAGTTTATCAGGAGTCACCAGGACAATTCCTACTCCTGAAATCATATTTCTCCTGGGACCTGTTCTGGAGGCACCATCAAAGAATAGCTGCCATATATCACCGTCCATTGCGGAATTACATTCTGCAACTTCGTCGGGAATGTCCTCGTATAGTTTAGAGGTTTCTGTGATTGGATGAGAAGCTAAGAAATCAGCCAATGCTTAGCCTTTGATGGACTTCTGAGGGACATACACCATATCATACGGTGTTAATAACATTGCCCAAGTTGCGAGTCGGGAATTAAGAACGCTCGGCTTGTTCATTAATACCCGAAGAGGATTGATTCTGGAGATTATATGAATAGTCTGGCCCGTAACGTAATATCGTATTTTCTGAATGGCGAACATTAGGGCCAAGCATTCTTTTTCTACTGGATTATACCGGTGTTCAGCTCCGACCATCATCCTGCTTAAATAGTAGATAGCCTGTTCATGACCCTCATTGTTCTTCTGTGCGAGGAGAGCCCCTAAAGAACGATCCATTGCTCGAACATACAGCAAAAATGGTCTTCCTATGACGGGAGGCATCAGAACTGGAGGATTGGTGAGGTAGCATTTGATATCATTAAACGCTTGCTGACAGGCTCCGTCCCATATGAAGGACACACCTTTCTTCATCAGGCGAGAAAAAGGCTGACATCTCCCAGAGAGGTTGGATATGAATCTCCTGGTATAAGCCAGACGACCTTAAAATCCCCTGAGTTCCCTCAGATTATGGGGTGGTCGCATTTCTAAGATGGCCTTTACTTTATCAGGGTCCACTTGAATGCCTTTAGCGGTAATGACAAATCCCAGGAATTTGCCACTGGATACACCAAGAAAGGACTTTGTAGGATTCATTTTGAGTTGGTGTTGGCGCATCAACTCGAATACTGTCTTTAAGTCTTGGATGTGATTATCCTTGAGGCAGCTTTTGACAGCAATATCGTCTACATAACATTCCACTGTTTTGCGTAAATGCTCATGGAATATGTTACTCATAGCTCGTTGGTACGTAGCCCCGGCATTCTTCAGTCCGAAGGGCATGATCGTATAGCAATATACCCCCAATGGTGTCCGAAAGGCAGTATGCTTCTCGTCTTCAGGATGCATCTTGATTTGGTTGTATCCTGAAAATACGTCCATGAAAGACATGCGCTCAAAATCTCACGTATTATCGATTATGACGTCTGTAATGGGAAGAGGGAACTCATCTTTTGGGCAGGCTGCATTCAGATCTCGGAAATCGATGCAAACATGCAATTTTCTACTTTTCTTCATGACTAGGACAACATTGGCGATCCAGTCAGGATGTTGTTCTTCCCAGATGAACCCACAGGCTATCAACTTCCTGATTTCAGCTTCGATGGCATCCATCATATCCGGATGAAACCGGCGTTGATGTTGGTTCACAGGCTTCAAATTGGGCAATATGTTGAGCTTATGGGTAGCCACTTTAGGATCAAGTCCTGGCATATCCTTATAATTCCATACAAAGATGTCGATATATTCTTTTATCAGCTGGATTATTTCTTTCCTTTCTTCTTCGGAAAGATTGTTACTGATAAATATCGGCTTTGGTGAAAGTTCATCCCCAACATCAATTTGGATAACTTTATCTTCAGTGGGCGGTTCTCTCTGCTCGAACCGGAGTTCCCATTGTGTATCCATTTGCTGAGCCCAAGAGTCATTCTCAAACGGTTTAGATTCTTGTTCGTCTGCTTCGAGAGAATCTGTCAATACCGTATTTACTGATAATGCTCGTTCAAGATCATCATATGAGCCGGAGGACGATGAGCCATCTTGAGAAGAGGAAAAGATATCCTCACCTGACTCAGAAGTTGTGAGGAAAATGGTATACCCTAACCCAAAATGAGTTCGTTGACAGTAGGGATTACCATGCAACGGCATTCGCCTGCCTTTCCTGTAGTTGAGGCCTGGTTCTGACTTCAGATCATAACCCATACTTTGCATAATCTTCAAAGCTTGTGGGCTATATCTGTGAACTTGTATTTTCTCAACATCGAATTCGTGAGAGTCTTCTTGTATAGTCGGTCTGCTGCACATGCGACCGAAGACTATTGGATGCTGATTGCTGCGAGTAGGGGGGATAATAAAGATATAATTTTCATGGGGCCTATATGTTGCGATGACATTAGATGTTGACGCCACTTCCCACACATACGGATGATAAGAGTCTATAGCTTTCAAGAATTTTTGTTCTATAGGTTCTATATCGTTATGGGGAGAGAATTCCTGATTTGAAATTTGAGCGTCAATATACTGGAAAGGAGAATCTTTATTATCGTCAGAAACCACGTTCTCGGTTGTATTTATATCAGTCGGCTGTTTGTTGTGCCGGAGGTTGATGACCAAAGGTGGAGGCTTCTGGTTTAAAGTGATCACTAGAGGATCACCTCCTCTTCCTGATTTGGTTTTGTTCAAGTGGATAGCCATGGGTTCCATGACTTTCGGACGAGTAGTCCGCCCTTTCACCTGGATCGACAGGGGTTGCTCGGCAGAGGGTTCTTCTGGCTCCCGGTGGGATTCCTCCTCTGTCATGCCTGACACCTCCTTCATGTAGTCTTGGGAGTACAACGTGGCATCGGAATAGTAGGACTCTACTCCTTTGAACGGGTTAAGGTCAGCAAACTTTGTTTGTACTGTTCCTTGGGCATCTACATATTTGAAGCATTGATCTAGAGTCGAAGGAACAATATTGTGTTCGTGGATCCATGGTCTGCCCAGCAGAATGTTGTAGGACACCTCTGAATCAATGACATAGCATGTAGCCATTGATCTAAGATCCCCGATCTGGATCCTCAGACGAATCTTCCCTAGCGGCTTACTTTTCCTGGCGTTGAAGCCTACGATTGTAGTGGTGGTGTAAGCTAGTTTGCTGGTAGGAATCCTCAGCGGTCTGAGCAGACTATGAGGGATGATGTTGATCGATGAACTCGGATCTATGTGAATCTGGTCTACCTCCATGGAACCGACATATCCGGTATAATAGAGGGGTCTGTCATGCCTGTTATGTTTTAACAGCATGTCATCTAGAGTGAAAGTGATGTTGGGGACCACGTACTTCCATCAGACACAGGTTCTTTATTGGGAGACTTGAGCTGAGTCAAGCATACATCCGCCTGCATTAACGCTTCACTCAAGGCTTGACGAGTGTCTTTGGAAAGCCTGAGTAGTTCGAAAATGGATAGTCTGGCCAGTGTATTAGCCAATTGGGCCAGGATGTCGAAGTTATATGGTTTCTCCAAACCTTTGTTTTGAATATTCTTCAAAGGTTTATCAAAACGCACTTCTTTTTGCTTGCCCTTGTCCGCCAAAGTTGGTCCAGAAGGATTCGCCTTTGGTATGACAGGTTCAGGCTCTGGAAGTCTGGCAGCTGAAGTGTCTGCCGTTGCCTCTTTATGATTTCCTCTATAGTCCTTGAGGTAGGCTTTCCCTGAATGGGTTCTGGTAGCCAAAGCCTCTTCTTCTGATGTCGAGGATATTGCAACCATATGGTATAATTTACGCCTCGAGTTCTTTTTAGACCTAGCCTTAGCAGCTTGAGTCTCTTCCTTGATCTCTAACACCAGATCAGGATGAACCCACATAATCTCACCACGCTGGGTAGTTAGGGGTACCAGGTCATGATTTTGACCCCTGGCCGGAGGAAGATTAACAATGTTCATCATCATCTGGGAAATAGGTATAATCCCATCCGGAACTTCTTGAGGAGGCAGATTGCCGAATTGGAGAGAGATCATGTTGGCGGTGACCGTCTTTTTGCTATTGTGTAGAGTAATGGCCTTAGCGTCGATCAACTCCTGGATTTTCCTCTTTAGTACATAACACGCCTTGGTAGGGTGATGTATGTACCAATGGAAAATGCAGTACTTAGGGTTATTGGTACTGTCGACTTCATTAGGCCGCTTTACTTCAGGGAGAGTAAGCTTGCCACTTTTGACTAGACAATCGAATATGCTCGGAATATCGTCGTCGTCAAAAGAATATGCTTCAATGGGCCTGGAAGTCCCAGGTTTCGTCTGTGTGGTTGCCGAAGTATTTTTCCTGGACGTATTGATCGTCAGAGCTTCTTTTTCTTTGGAACCACGAGGATGGTCGCTATTGGAGGATGACCTCTTCCCTCTATCAGGGGTAGAGATCATGATTTCATTATCACGAGCCTTCCGACTATTGTCTTCAGCGGCTACCGCTGAGATGATAAACGAGGGCCAATCATGGAACTGATATGGTCCTGTGAACACCGAGATTAGTAGAAGAAGGTTCTTCCTGCAAATGTCCACCAATGCCGAATCTGGAACTCCGGGAGGCATTTGCAAAGTGGCCTGACGAAAACGTTCGATGAAAGTGCGAATGTTCTCTTTCTCCTTCTGCTTCACTTCGATGAGAGAGGACATAGACATGTCCATCCCTCCTTCGTAGAATCGCACGAAGAACAGAGTCTTAAAATCTTCAAAGGAAGTAATGCAGTTGTTCGCAAGACTACGGTACCACTGATAAGCCACTCTAGACAGACAGCCTTTAAACACTCGAGTGAGGAGGGCATCATTCCCTTGCAACAACACTGTCATCATGCTGAAGTAGTTCATGTATTGGCTCGGTGACGTCTTTCCCTCAAACAAAACCATCGCCTGTGGTTTATATTTAGGTGGGAAAGGGATCTCATCCCAGATAGCTGGATATGGTTGGTTGATTCCCAATTTTTTGAGCTGATCCTTATGCTTCAAGGCATCAAATTGGGCTTTCAATTTCCGTACTGCCTGCATCGGATCTTCAGCTGGTAAAGGGACCGCAGAGTGGTGAGAGATCGGTTGTATTATAACTCCAGCAGGAGGCAATACATTCTCCGAGTTAAGGAGTTGAGGAGCCGCTGACTCTTGATCTAGAACCTGCTCCTGGTTTGCGTTGGATGGTGGTAAGTCCACCCCCACACGTATTTGAGTCAGAGGGACCGATGCTTGAGCTATAGCAGTTGTATGTTGAGTCAGCATCATCTGGTGCATATTTTCCATCATGGACTGTATCTCTTTCAGTGATGTCTCCAGTACAGCGATGCGTCGCTCAGTACTTCCTGATAGGGAAGCCTCTTCGCGTTCATCTCCAATGGCATAAACTCTTATTTCTCTGGATGCTATGGAAGGATCAGTATAGATCTCCGTAGAGATTGAATCTATACTTTCAGCATCTGATTCGGGAAATTGGCGATCCCCAGTGTCAGAATCAGAAGAATATGAAGCCGGTTGTCGTGACCTTGAACGAGTGTTTCGAAACACACCAGCTTCAATATTCTCAAGGAGTCTGTTGAATCTCCTTTGGCTTGGAGTCCTAGAGGGATGACGTCTTGAATTTAACCTTCCTCTAGGAATGTGTGAAGTCATGTTCACTGATGCGAATATAGGCTCTTCTTCCTGTAAAGACAAAGAGTAGTTCAACCGGTCGAAAACTGACCATTTTGTCTTAGAACAGTAATAATTAACTACAACTTTGTGACTATTACAACAATGCTCCCTAGGGGGTGTAATAGATATGTTAGAAGATTCCCTATCTTTGCGTTTCTGAATCAATAAATTACGCAAGTCAGGAGGATTAACAGAAGAGGAAGAAGAAGAAGGTTTGTTCCGCCTTTCTACATCAGTTGGAATACGGATATTGGGAACCATAACTCTCTCCCTGCCACACGTATACAGCAATTCAGCCATATGAGTAGCACATGATCCATGAGAAGCGTATCTATCCACGAACTGGGCCTTCTTTACGCTGAGGGGCTTGACCTGGCATAATCTGGAACTTTGCTCAGGCTGGAGTAAAACTGAAGAAGTCCTCAATCGGCCATCAGCATCTCGCGTAATCTGGAGAGCGGGCAGATTCTTCTCTTGATGGCGTAAAGGCCGAGAGGTCGAAAAATCTGCCACTTGTTTTCCCTTGCGGCGATTGCAAGGACCATCTGCCTCCTTGTAGAGGGGAGATGTATTTTTACGCGCGGGGAACTTTTGGAATTTCTGAATTAACGCTGAGGCATTATCAAAAATTTTGTCTGCCACGTCACAGATAGGAGACTGCATTTTACGCGCAGGGAACGGAGTAGACTTCTGGATTAGCACTAAGGCATTGCCAGAAGCTTTGTCTGCCACGTCACAGACGGGAGACAAAGTTTTACGCGCACGACACGGAGTGGACTTCTGGATTAGCACTGAGGCATTGCCAGAAGCTTTGTCTGCCACGTCACAGATGGGAGACAAAGTTTTACGTGCAGGGCGTGGAGGTTGAGATGCTACAACCTTGTTGGTCGGAGAGAGAGAGACCGCAGGAATGGTAGAGGATGTCCGGGGCATCCATACTTTACCTAATTTTCTGTTGTCTTGGACAGAGAGGGAATGAGAGCTAGCTCCTGCTCGAAGCATGTCTTCGTAGGCCGATTGGTCGAATTGGATGACCAAGGTCTTCTTCATTGATTTTATGGACACAGCATCGTGTTGAGCAATGGCTTTCTCGTCAGATGAGAAAGAGGTCCCCAGCAGAGTCGTCATCTTGTGTTTGATAATAAACGAAAGAAATTAAAACTAGGTTTATACGAAACCCTTTCTTTGGTTTACAAACAAAAAAAATAAGTACAATTAATCCTATACGAGGATGTTAAGTACAAAAATTTGATTCTGGGAAAAATATTGCTATAGGAGTCTGATCTGCGGTCGATCACTTTGTCCCTTGGACCACACGATGATGATGAAGTGTTGTAGAAGACGAAAAAGAAGCTTCAAAGACTGCAGAAGGGCTTAAACTCTCGTTGCCAAAGTAGTCAATCAACACTCTCTGGATATACTCTCTTTTCTTGAAAAATCTTCGACCCCAGTTTTTTTCGACCTTGGACCTCCGAGGCCGGAGGTCTCTATTTATAGAATTCAGCTACAGTCGGCGTAGAAACCGAACAGCAGAGAGAGCTGCACCTTTTACGCGACGGTTATAATAACTGCTACCCACGTATAAATGATCTCTTGAATTGGCATGTGACACGTGTCCCATTATAAGATAATGCGTATAATCGCTCATCGAAGATCACGGCATGCAAGCCACATAGATAACTGTCCCTCGTGTAGAGATGGTTGGCATAAAAGCCAAATAACTGTCTTGTTGGCGTAAAAGCCAAATAGCTGTTCTGTTGGCGTAGAAGCCAAGTAGCTATCATATTGGCATAGAAGCCAAATATCTGTCATGTTGGCGTAGAAGCCAAAATAGGTGTAGAAGCCGAATAGTTGTCAGGTTGGCGTAGAAGCCAAGTGGTTGTCATATTGGCGTGGAAGCCAAGTTCTGCATA
Organism: Iris macrosiphon; assembly: GCA_036927795.1. Classification (NCBI taxonomy): domain Eukaryota; kingdom Viridiplantae; phylum Streptophyta; class Magnoliopsida; order Asparagales; family Iridaceae; genus Iris; species Iris macrosiphon. Next base: position 61,534,654 of record JAYESA010000008.1, on the reverse strand, counting down.
AAGAGTGATGCTTTGCAAATGTAGCCCGAGTTGGCGTATTTTAAGGAGATAGCGTACGGCGTGCTCCTTATAGCTGAAAATAGCCTGGTTGGCGTAATGTACGGGGATGGTGATGTGGACGTATTAGCCCTAATTATAGCTCACCCAGTCTTTGAAAGTAGAACCAAATCTCGTGCATTAAATGTAGAGATCTGCCCCCATCTCGCGCATTAACTGCAGAGACGTGCCTCGAGTTCTGTACGAAGAACAGATTTTGACGTGGCAGTTGGTTTCGTCTTTTCCTGAGCGTAAAAGCTCATCTTTGCCTATGTAAAACAGGCAGCGTATCCCTTGTATGTGTAAATGATACCTTATATCAAGGATTGTGTCACTAAACGACAGTCTGGGGCTCTGTGCAGAATCATAACAGTCGTCCTCTCGATCGTCGTGTAGTACTCTTTGTCAAGCGTCAGGTTCACTGCTTCAACTGACAGGTTCATTCGGGGAATACGAAGAGATCCTCATACAAATTTCCGCTGCATTAAAAGCAGATGGGTTATACGCAGAAATGGCGATGTAGCAACCTTTTTACGTCGAAGCAGTCTGGAAATAATGCATTACGCGGGTTGTTCCGGAGCTATGTTTTACGCTGAACTAGTGTTGAAGCTCTGTTGTATGCCGATGGCTCTGAAGTTATGTTTCATGCCACCCAGTACTGGAACTCTGTTTTGCGCGGGCTTCCTGTATATTGAGGGTTTTACGCGTATGATTCTCTAGCGTATTTTTCATGCTTCTACAGTTGCGCGTTGCACATTCCGAAAATTATAGGGAAAAATTATATGAACGAAAAATGGGTTTCTTCATGTGTCATGTCCAATGGTGTGGACACCTTAATGCACTTTTGCATAAAAGCACCAAATAATTGGAAAATTGCACATAGATAAAAATTGGATTAAATTAAATAAATTAATGTATAAGGTGTTCTTGAATTAATTAGAAGTACATGAGGAAAAAATTAGGTGGGACAAAAGTATCATGGACGTAGAGGGTTCAGGATAGAATATTATTATAACTTGGGTTATACAAAACGGGTCAAGATTGTATCTCCAATTCCGATTGGAACGCACAAGGATACAAAGTTGGATTTATTTAGAATTAATTATAAACGTCCGCGACGAATATTGTGCGACTAAAATATAGCACAAGAGAGCATAATTATAAGTTACATAATGGTCAGAATAGAAGACGGGCACGTCTAGGACAAGGGTATAAAATTTGTAGGTATGCAATGGCTAGTGTAGTGCTCCAATTATCGAAGCAACTGTAAGGTGCGCTAAGTGATATAAATATTGCAAAATTAAATAAAATGAAATTTTTTATCTCTAAATGGGATTCAAACTAGACCTAGTTTCTCTATCTAAGCCAAGTAGGCCTAATGTTGGGTGAGGGGATTTATAATCTACCCAACTTAAAATTTACCCATCTATCACCTAAGGTTATACATCTAGGAAAACTATTCCTCAAATTATTTAATCGTGTTATTCAATCCTCAAAGTTTCTAACACACAAATATATCATATATAATATGCCCTTAATCAATTATAAAAGAGAGTCACCGAGTCATGTGATTAGCCTATGGGGTATGTCTAGTACTATCAATGTATCAACTTATACCAAGCACGAGGTTTCGTCTTTCCGAAATAAGGGAAAACAAAAAACAATAATAAAGAGTTCAAGGGGAAGGTAATAGAATAGAAGTATGGGGATCAAGGCGTTTAAAGAATTCAAATGGAAATTGTCAAGGCAGTTGTGGATTAAAATCTTATTTAATAATTTTTTATTTGCATGCTTGTATCAGTACAGTTATGTAACCGATACAATACGCTTAGACATGTCTAGAGGGCAAGTACATTCGTCTAAGAAGCTAAGTCAATTTTATCTCAATCCACATAAGTAGTCATGCGAGGGGCGAACCAAGCGCACTATGGTTGATCAGACCATAATACACTGATTCTGAAATGTATTAGTATGTATACCCAATAATACATATATACTGATCAAGCTCGATAAAAGAGTGAGCTTGCAAAACTAGGCTATAATAGCGGCATAAGTCAAGGTAGTTTAGAAAGTATAAATATGCTGGATTATGATGAAAGAAGGCGCAAAATAATTCAAGTTTACAAAGAAGATGAGACTCTACAGCCTCTACAATTGTCATACTAACTCCTTGTCTAAGTTGCTAGTTGACCAAATAGGGGTATGGGCCTCTAAGTTCTACTGTCTAAATAAATACTATCTTCTTATGCAAGTCTATTGTTGGTGTCATTCAATTTTACTTCATAAATGGGTCAAGAGGACTATATAATACTATGTTGTGAGGCATACTATCCAACTTAAAAGAATTAACTAATATTGTACTGCCTTAAGGATAAAGTGGAAACTCATGTTAGGGTATATGAGAAAAGATATGGGTACTTATTAGGGTATCCTATTACATTATAAAACCCCATAGGTATGGTCATTTTAAGTCTTAGTCTTAGTGCTCATAGAATAAAAAGGGTTAATATTAAGAATGGAAGGGTTAGGTGGCACGAGTTGAAAGAAAAGAAGAACATAATTAGTCGTCGCACAAATAGCGAGCGCTAAATTTTCAGAGGAACAAGATTAAATTTAAATAGAAAGACTCTAGATAATATCATGGTTTTCTAAGGGGAAGGTAGTTTGCTAACCTCTGTGTTCGAGGTATGATCGAAGGAAGTGTTATTTTATTCCTCTTGGCTTCCTAGGGTATTGTCTGCTAATATCAAGACAAGAATCTAAATGTATAGTTCTATAATACTATCTCACTATGAAAGTTAGGTTTGGTCCTAATATTCAACCTTGGATTTCTAGTGGTCCCTCAATACTAGGGTCAAACAATATGGTTAAATTTCTAATTAACTCTAGTAGTGTCTACACCACTCTCAAGTCCTCATAAATACATCAAGGGGTAATGGTAAACCAATCTATAAATGAGGAATGTTAGGGTTCACTAAATATTCTAAACTTAGTGATGTGTCAATACTCTAGTTGTATTCTTGGTAGGATTATTACCCTAATTATTATTCTAACAACAAGGGTTCCTATGTTCTAGGGGAAGGCTATACTCAAGGAACTATTAGGAAGTACATGAATCAAGCAGTATGCGATTATTTAAATAGAACAGATTGGAAGAAAGATGAGTCATAGTCAATTGTGGATGAGATCCTATACTCTAGTCCTAGTGCAGGCTTGCTCGGTACAGTAATATAACCGAGATAATATGCTCTCGACATGCATGGGCCACCACAAAAACATGTCACACCCCAGTCCTAAAATACGTAGGACTAGAAATACGTAAGCATGCCAGCCATATGTATATGGCAACTCCAATATATGGATACCATAATACACACGTACGATATAATATGACTATAAACTCATATGTGGTATATCAAATGTCACAGGTCACAGAAAATACTAATCTCATCCACACAACAAGTCACAGAAAGTAAATAATTAAACTAGAATAAATAGTCTGAATAATCCAACAATGATTGTTGGGTGGAGACAAATCCACTACCAATGACTATATCAACTAAAATGAGAGAGAAGAGTAAAATCTCCTATATAAAATAAGGTGATGATATCAGAGTATCAGCTAGAGGATCCATCGCTAGAGATAATCAATGATGCTCAGTGGGTAAGGTCTCCTCGGCAGAAAATAAAGCGTCAGGTTCGTGTCTGTACTCCTGCGGATACTCATGGTCGGCTATACCTAGCAAGGGACCAAGTCCTCAGAGGGACATAACAAGATACATAGAAGCAAGCCAATTGAATACAATAAACATGCATAATGGTTGAAAATATATAAGTACGCTGTACAAGACAATCTATATGAATGCAAATGAGAACAACTTTTCGACGTATGGGCAAGGGTAGGCTACTCGATCTAAATCTCACAACTCACACACATGTCTAGAACATCATCAGCCGTCATACCGCGAGGGTAGCGACCATCGTGACTCCATCAGCCGACCTACCGCGGGAGTAGCGACCATCGGACACGACTACCATAGTGCATGCTAGATACTACGGTTTATCAGAGTGGTTAAAGCCTATACGCCTATTGATTGTCCTCTCATGATACTAAGTGTCATGTGTGTGTCAACATATCTAATATATAGTAATGACTGAAAGAAACTACACATGCAATGAATATACCAAAATACAATGAATATACAGAAATATAATAAGAATGCAAATTATTGTAATCAATTTGGCAAGGTATACTTGCCTGGCAAGAGAGCTGCAAAGAGTAACGTCTAGGAGTCAAGCACACAGGATCAGAAACTACGGCCTCAGAATGAACGTCTCCGAATGTTGAAATAAATATCACCAATATTCCCAAAATAAGCGAGATAGCTAGAAAACACTACCCTTTCGTCCAATTTGGACACAGGGAAAAAACGATAATTTTGGGTCAAAACGGGTCCACAAATGGCCCACTTTGCACCGAAAAGTGTGCCAGGGGTAAAGGTCTCTAAATGGGACAAATTATAGGACAAACAATTTCTAAACATCAATACGAACTCAATGCTACGTCCAATTTTGGATTTCGGTGAGCCGAACACAAATTCGCCCAAAAAGTCAACCATGGGGCCCACAAATAGGCGGCTTGGTCAACTATCCCAGAATTGCGTGAAACTTGGGTCATAGGACCAGCGTGATACCACGAATCTAATGGCGTAAGTTTCGTCGCGTTTTGATGAGCGTACACTAAATGGTGTGATATTTTGCAAAAGTCGCGATATGGAGATTTTTTACGGACACGGGCTGATTCCGACGCGTACACGCGTCCGAATCAGTTTTCGTAAAAGCTCACGCGTCTGGACATACCATACGTGCCTTTCGGTGTAATTGGTACACGACAGGACGGTCCCGTTTGGCTGGGCCCGCTCCGTATCGCAAATTTTGGAAGTTGGAAAAAGTAGGTTTTCGGGATTTTCAATCTGATTAAATTCAGCATACAGCAATAATTAAAATATTGTATTTGACAGGAATTAATCTCGGTTAGGTGATCTTCCCATACCAAAAAGAAAAACTAAATTGAAATCTCTGTGGTGGGAGATACGAGTCCTTAAACAGGGGTGCTTACCGCAGTTTTCTGCGATCTAAAAGTTATCATTTTTTGCCAATTTTGTCTCAGTTTTTGCCTAGGGTTACGCGTTGTTCGAGGTAAAGTAATGCACAGTATTGGAAGAGGGATAGGTCGCGAACATATCGGTAAAGACGGAATCGATTTTGGTCGAGCGATGGGGTGGAAAACGAGGCGTGAACACAGCTTCGCTGCAGTCAAATTTTGCAGTGTACATGCGTTGACGCGGACGGCAACGAGCGGCGGTGCTGCTCGCGGGGTGGTGCACCGGCGGTGGTCAAGTTTGGTCGGCGGCGACGACGGATTGGATGAGATATATAATCACCTGTATTTTCAGAAATTTAAAAATGAATTTTCAGAATTTTTATGAATTTTTCTGTAATTTTTAACTAATTAAAATCAAGGTATTTTAAAATTTAACAATTTTAAAATGATGTAAATTAATATTAAAATATTATGAGAATAATATTTTTAGGTGTAAAATAAAAAATTAGACATAGGATAATTTTTCGAAAATTTATTGGACCCCGAAAATATTTTTAAAGCCCTAAAAACTAATTAATTTTTAACCCAAAATAAACCCTAGAAATAAATCCGGTTTATTGGTGAACCAAACCGAACCAAACAAGCTAAACCGAACCGAACCAAACCCAATTCTTAACGGGTCGGGTCGGATCCGAATTGAACCCGACCCGGACCCGTTAGCCCGCCTGAAACCCTAACCCCCAAACCCTTCTTCTCCCTGACTGATCCCCTCCCCAGCGGCCGTTTCCGCCGCCGTGGCCGCCGGCGACCCATCGATTCACCTCCGCCCAACGCCGCCGCTGCTTTCCCTTCATTTTCTTCGAACCCCCGGCCGTCCTCCTCCCTCTAAACTCTATATAAACCCTACTCCTCCAGCTGTCCGCCCATTCAAGCCCTCGACCACCACCGGCGTCTCTCCTCTGTCTCTCCCCTCGCCGTCCTCTGCCACAGAGCCGACAAGAAGACCTTGAGACCCTCCGCAGCACCGCCTCCGTCTACTCCGCCACCCTCTCCTCACCGTCTCCCCGATCCGCCGCCCTCGAGACCGCAGCACCTTAGCTCCAGCGCCGCCTCGAGCCACCGGCGCCGTCCCCGAGCGTCTTCGCCTCCGCCTGAGCCACCACCGACGAGCCGAGCCGACTACGCCCTCCTTCGACGAAGCCCCGACGCCCCTGTAGTCGGAACCCTAACCCTAGACACTGTACGTGTCGTGTCGCATCGCCTCGTGGACACGAGAAACCCAGTTCTGCGTAACCCTATTCAGGTATCCTTTTCTCTCTCCTCGTTGCCCTATTTTCTGTTCCGTCTGTTAAGATGCGTAGACTGCGTAACCCTCTCGATGTCCGTGCAACCCGCTCGGTGTGTCGCATCTTATGGTGATCGCGAACTGCGATCCAAAAATAGGAAAATAAATACCCCATTTTTCTCGGAACTGAGTGCGCCCCGCCAAACGGGATGACTTGGACGCGTGTGGTCTTCACCAAAAGGAGCGTGTCACTAGGAGGGATGCTCTTACTTGTATTTAACATAGATGGTTACATAGTTACCCTATTTATTCCATTTACTCTTGCACTACATTATTTTGGCTTGTATTATTTTGTACCTTGTTATGTCCCCTGAGGACCTGGATTTCGGATGATGTCCCCAAGCTTAGCGGAGGATTACTATCCCAAGGTTTACGGGACAGCAGCAGAAGCAGTTGACTGACAATGCACATCATTGGTGGATATCAAAAGAGAGGAGGCTCGGACAGGACCGAGTCACTTGGAAAGAGTCCTCCAGACTCTTCCAGGAGATGTATATCCCAGCTGTTGCTCGGTCGTAACTCTGAGACAAGTTCAACCGCCTTATCCAAGAAAATATATCAGTAGAAGAGTACAATGCTGAGTTCATTCGCCTGAGTCGCTTTGCCCCTTCTCTAATTCCTACTGAAGAAGAGAAGGCGGAGAAGTTCTTCGACGGACTCAGGTTCGAGCTCCATAGGTTGATCGGATCTGTTGCACCTACATCGTACACCGACGTCCTTGCTGCAGCACGACGCATAGAGCGTGTCACTAGGAGGGAGTCAAGTCTGAAGCGGCCATTCATATCAGTACCATCCAGGGCATCACAGGGGGAGTCTGCAAAGCGACCCCAGAAGAATCTACCTCAGAGAGCAGCACCAAGAGCCCTACCTACTTGTCACTACTGTGGCAAGGTAGGTCATATTGAGAGGGAGTGTAGACGCAAGTTGGGACTATGCCTGATTTGCGGATCCAACCAGCATCCAGCCAAGGACTGCTCTGAACGTAGAGAGGGAGCACCAAGACTAGCTTTACCTGCACCAAGGCCAGCTTATCCAGTATTAGGAGCACCACAGATGGGAGTTGGAGGATTTAGACCACCAGTTCCAGGAGGATATCAACAGAGACCACCACTGGTACCACAGACAGCACTATTTCAGCAAGCTCATCAGCAGAGAGGTCCAGCTCATGGACGAGGACAAGCTTTTGCATTTGCTGTTGAGGAGGAAGCTGCTACAGGAGAGGTTATAGCAGGTACTATATTAGTAGCTTCATTACCTGCTGTATCTTTATTTGATTCTGGAGTATCGTATTCATTCATAGTCGCTAGCTTCGTAGCCACCCATAGAGTAGCTACCGCACCCCTTCCAAAGACTAAGAGAATTCTTACGGGAGGTAGAATTATCCCAGTTAGTGACATCTGTAGATCTTGTTCGGTAGTAGTCTGTGAAAGAGAGATACAAGATCAATTTCTGATCTTTTTTATGTCGGATTATGATGTTGTACTTGGTATGGATTGGTTAAGTCAGTACCATGCGACTCTTGATTGCCGGCTTAGAAAGGTTATATTTAGATCGCCTGGCCATTCAGAGTTTGAGTTTCTTCGAGGAGCTATAAAGCAAGGTGTTCAGCCTACTCTTAGGTTATTATCTGTAGAAGGGGAGTCAGGTTACCCAAGAGTCATATCAGAGTTTGTGGATATATTTCCTGATGATCTTCCAGGTTTACCACCAGATCGGGAAATAGAATTCACAATAGACTTGACTCCAGGAGCAGAGCCTATCACTTCATCAGTATATCAGTTAGCACCTAAGGAGTTGGTGGAGTTGAAGGAACAAGTTGATGATCTTCTGGAGAAGGGTTTTATTCGCCCCAGTGTTTCACCTTGGGGAGCACCCATACTATTTGTACCGAAGAATGATGGAACAGTACGCCTGTGTATTGATTACAGGGCACTAAACGCTGTGACCATTAAGAATCGGTATCCCTTGCCACGCATTGATGACTTATTCGATCAATTGAGTGGTGCTAGGGTATTCTCGAAGATTGACCTTAGATCCGGTTATCACCAAATTAGAGTGAGGATGGAGGATATACCGAAGACAGCCTTCAGAACCAAGTATGGACACTATGAGTTCTTAGTTATGTCATTTGGTTTAACCAACGCGCCAGCTGTGTTCATGAGTTTGATGAACAGAGTTTTTATCAGTACTTGGACAAATTTATGGTTGTGTTTATTGATGATATTCTAGTATATTCCAAGAGCCACGAAGAGCACGAGGAGCATCTCAGAATTGTGCTAGAGATGTTGAGGCAAGAGAAGTTGTATGCCAAACTCAGTAAATGTGAGTTTTGTATGGATAAGGTGCCTTTCTTGGGATATATTATCTCAGGAGAAGGACTTTCAGTTGATCCGGAGAAGGTTGCTGCAATAGAAACTTGGCCTTCACCTACATCAGTTGTAGAAGTGAGAAGTTTTCTTGGACTTGCTGGATATTACCGGAGGTTCGTAGAAAATTTCTCAAGAATTACGGAGCCTATGACGCGGTTGACGCGTAAGGACCAGGAGTTTGCATGGACGGAAGATTGCCAGAAGGCCTTTGAAGAATTGAAGAGGCGATTGACAACAGCACCTGTCTTGACTCTTCCTTCAGGGTCAGGAGGTTTTGTTGTTTATAGTGATGCGTCAGGTAGTGGACTAGGATGTGTTTTGATGCAACATGGTAAAGTTATCACTTATGCATCGAGACAGTTGAAGTTCCATGAGAAGAACTACCCAACGCACGATCTCGAGCTAGCTGCAGTAATATTTGCATTGAAGATATGGAGGCACTATCTTTATGGAGAGAAGGTAGAAATCTTTACTGATCACAAGAGTCTGAAGTATGTATATACTCAGAAGGAGCTCAACATAAGACAGAGACGTTGGCTTGAGTTGATGGTAGACTTTGATATAGATCTGCCGTACCACCCGGGAAAGGCAAATATCGTAGCAGACGCACTCAGCAGGAAGCCCACGGCTTATTTCTTGATGATGCAGCCCCAGCTATTGAAGGATCTATAGGAGCTCCAGATAGAGGTTGTTTTACCAAGACAAAGTGGCTTGTTGGCGAATCTCGAAGTTAAGTCATCACTTATGGAAAGGATTAAAGAGGCTTTGTCCACTGATGCTAGATTTTGAAGACTTAAAGAGATGACAGAAGCAGGCATGCAGACGGGACTTCGCATACATGAGGATGGGACATTGAGGTACGAAAATTGTCTATATATTCCAAATGGAGAATTGAGACAGGAGTTAATGACCGAAGCACATAGCTTTATGTACTCTATTCATCCAGGAGGAACAAAGATGTACCGAGATTTAAGGCAGTACTATTGGTGGCATGGAATGAAGAGGGAGATTGCACTATTTGTGGCAAAATGTTTAGTCTGCCAGCAAGTAAAAGCCGAGCATCAAAGGACTGGTGGTATGTTGCAGCCACTTCCCATACCAGAATGGAAGTGGGAACATATCACTATGGATTTCGTTACAGGATTTTTAAGAAGCCCCAGTGGAAAAGATGCAGTATGGGTTATCGTGGATCGACTCTCTAAATCGGCACATTTTTTGCCATTTAGAGTTGGACAGTCCGCGAAAGTACTAGCCGACATGTATATACGACAAATAGTAAGATTACATGGAGTACTGGTTAGTATTGTGTCGGATCATGACTCGAGATTCATATCTCATTTTTGGCAAAGCATGCAAGAGAGTCTTGGCACCAGACTCAAGTTCAGCACTACTTACCATCCACAGACAGATGGTCAATTAGAGCGCACGATTCAGATCTTGGAGGATATATTGCAATCATGTATGCTAGACTTTGGAGGGTCTTGGGAAGATCATTTGAACTTGGTGGAATTCTCTTATAACAACAGTTATCAGGCAAGCATCCAGATGGCACCATTCGGGGCATTGTACGATAGAAAGTGCAGATCGCCGATATGCTGGAGTGACGTTGGCGAGCGTCAAATACTGGGTCCAGAGTTGGTAATGCAGACCGTTGAGAAGGTGAAGCAAATCCAGAATCATCTTCGTGCAGCTCAGGACAAACAGAAGCATTGGGCTGATACACACAAACGTCCTCTGGAGTTCAAAGAAGGAGAGCACGTATTCTTGAGGATTTTACCTATTCGAGGTACTATTCGATTTGGGAGTAGAGGCAAGTTGAGCCCAAGGTACATCGGACCATTTGATATTCTGGAGCGTATTGGTGAGGTGGCATATCATCTTGCATTACCTCTATCCTTAGAGAGAGTGCATGATGTATTCCATGTCTCACAGCTGAGAAGGTACGTGACTGACCCAAGTCACGTAGTCGATCATTCTGAGATTGCAGTGGGCCTGAGCTTGAGATATAAAGAACAACCAGTTGGCATACTCGACATCAGTGAGAAGACATTGCGAGGACAGACAATTAGACTGGTTCGTGTAGCTTGGAAATATCACTCTCCTGACGAATCTACCTGGGAACGAGAGGATATCATGCGTCAGCGTTATCCTCACCTATTCGCAGATGCAGGTATAACCTAAGCATTCTTGTAATTCCCATAGTTCTTTTCCTTTAGTTGTTTATTCTTTGATTGCGAGGACGCAATCTTCTTAAGGAGGGTAGATTGTAATCACCTGTATTTTCAGAAATTTAAAAATAATTTTTTAGAATTTTTATGAATTTTTCTGTAATTTTTAACTAATTAAAATCAAGGTATTTTGAAATTTAACAATTTTAAAATAATGTAAATCAATATTAAAATATTATGAGAATAATATTTTTAGGTGTAAAATAAAAAATTAGACATAGAGTAATTTTTCGGGAATTTATTGGACCCCGAAAATATTTTTAAAGCCCTAAAAACTAATTAATTTTTAACCCAAAATAAACCCTAGAAATAAACCCGGTTTATTGGTGAACCAAACCGAACCAAACAAGCTAAACCGAACCAAACCAAACCCAATTCTTAACGGGTCGGGTCGGATCCGAATTGAACCCGACCCGGACCCGTTAGCCCGCCTGAAACCCTAACCCCCCAAACCCTTATTCTCCCTGACTGATCCCCTCCCCGGCGGCAGTTTCCGCTACCGTGGCCGCTGGCGACCCATCGATTCACCTCCGCCCAACGCAGCCGCCGCTTCCCCTTCATCTTCCTCGAACCCCCGGTCGTCCTCCTCCCTCTAAACTCTATATAAACCCTTCTCCTCCGGCTACCCGCCCATTCAAGCCCTCGACCACCACCGACGTCTCCCCTCTATCTCTCCCCTCGCCGTCCTCTGCCACAGAGCCGACGAGAAGACCTCGAGACCCTCCGCAGCAGCGCCTCCGTCTACTCCCCCACCCTCTCCTCACCGTCTCCCCGATCCGCCGCCCTCGAGACCGCAGCACCTTAGCTCCAGCACCGCCTCGAGCCACCGGCGCCGTCCCCGAGCGTCTTCGCCTCCGCCTGAGCCGCCTCCGACGAGCCGTGTCATGATCCGCACCCGGTATAGGGGCACGAGTGCATGGGTACGTCCAGCCTACGCCGCAGCATCGGCAGTAGAATGCTGTCTAGGTCACAATGCTATCTAATCATTCTCACACGAGCATCCAACTCCATAAGGAGTCACAGATAGCACCATATCATATGAACAATACCCAATCACATAGCTAAAGCACGATAAGATATCGAAGAAATAAATAAACCAAATTGCAACACAAGTCTAAATAGAATAATCTAACTCAACAATAATATCCAAGTCTCAACAAAGTATGCCGGAGACAAATCCGGTACCATAAACTGCTAATAGAAACTAACTAAATAACTATTGATCCCGGCTAGACCTCCCGGAATCACACCTAGCTACAAGGTCCAAGTCAGCAGCTACTCTCCCTGTGGTCCATAAAATGTCGGACACCCGTCCTCTAAGGCGTAGTCTGAAAAATATTTCGAGTCAGGATGGAGAAAAGTACATCTCTAACAGCAGTTCTACATCAATGATATAAACTATGTAGCAGTAAATAGATGGAAATATACAAGATGCATATATATGTACAAGAGATACACAATAAAGGAAATACTGTAAATAAATGCGGGAAGGAACAATATGTCAATGAAGAAGAATACTATGCCTAAGTGTGTGAGTACTAGCTTTAACATGTGACCGGCTTGGAAACTTGTACACGAGTACGGGCCTGGCTAGTCATACGTGCGGTGTATGACCAACACTAACATGAGAACAAGACTTGTACATGAAGGGTATAATCACATATCTACACTAAAATACTCCCCACCCCCGACTGGTATAGTAGATCCAACCATGGTACGCTATGGCACGGGATTCTCTAAGAAGGTAGCAAGTCTCCTCGAGAATCAGTGTCTGTACATGCACAAGATAACCAATGAAACAAGACTTGTACACGATACACCATATACAAGGAATAACATCTCTTGACGAGATCTGGATATACCAATCCGTGTAACCATCGTGTCAAGAAATATGGATATTTACACTAAATACAATGAACATAGAGGATATCATAAATAAGAAACTATCAGAGAATGTACTCGCCTGTGGTCCTTTGCTGGTATGAATCAGAATCTAAGTCACAGTCCAAATAGCCTATGTATTACAAATTTTACCATGTCAAAATATAATTTATTTTAATTTATTTAATTATGGAATAATTACTCTAAAATTTTATTTTAATCTTATTATTCTGATTTTTATGTCAAAACCTAATTTTGCCCAAAAGAACCTAAATTTTTATCGACTCGAGTGTCATGGCACGCAAATCGAGGCGATCTGTTGACCAAAAATTCAACCGACACAACCTCGACTTTCATGCATGATTTCCTACAGATTTCATCATCAAAAATATGCTGGAATTTATGGCTTGTCCGAATTCAAATTCGTTTGGGAATTATGGCACATACAAATTTCGTATCGTGCACCAATGGTTAAATTCTAACCTAGAAGTTCTACAGAATTAACAGTATATAAATACTTAGAATTAAATAATATCAATGATCTCGATATTAGCTTTCCGAAACTTCAAACGGTTCATGATTCTGATTCATGGTTCTCCCGAAATCGCGAAAACATTGAAACACATCTATTTTCGGACATACTGTGCTCTACAAATTTTCCAGAATTTAATACTAATAATTTCATAAAACAAATTATATAATCAGAAATCTAACCTCGATATCGTTCTAACATAAAAAATTAGGCCTCGTTTGGAGTCCGGAGCTATGCGCAATGGCTTCTGGAAGATGAAGGAACCCTAGATGGCAATTCTCCAAAATCTCTCTCTCTCTAAAATAATGGGATAATTAGGGTTATAATAATATATATATATATATATATATATATATATATATATATATATATATATATAGGGATGTACCTGCGGCTGAATAGGGATGTACCTGCGGTTAAATAGATATTTATAGGCTGACACGTGTCAGAATCTGATTGGATGGTTTTTGTTATATTATTTGTTTTTTATTTACCTTTATCAAAACATTATTTAAGTCATTTTAAATCTAAATAACTCAAAATAAATATTAAAAATAATCATAAAAATCTGGAAAAATTATAGAAAATATATTTTGAATTTAAAAACTCTAGAAAAATATTTGGAATAATTTTATATTCATAGGTTTACTACTATAATTAGGAGAAGCTCTAAACATTTGTTTTACCCATTTAACTAAAAATAAATACTAAAATTATTCCAAAAATTCTGAAATAATTCCAGAAAATATATAATAATATTATAAATCCTAAAAAATAACGTGGGTCCATTCTATATTCCTGGGATTGCACAATAAATTCTACAAGTCCTAAAATTTAGTTATTAGTCTAAATAACTCCTAATAAATACTAAAAATGTTCAGAAAATTCCCAAAAAAAATCTAGAAAATATATTTGGCTGTTTAGAACCTAAAATAAAAGTTTAGGATATTTTTAGTTAAGTTTGTCCCTAAAATAAATTCTTAAAAGTCCTAGAAAATTAGTGTTACTAGTTTTTAATTAACTAAAATTTATGGAAAAATCCCAATAGTCCCAAATTAACCTAATAACAACATTTAAGCACGAATTTCAGGATACGGGGGTTACAAGCCGAGCCGACTCTGCCCTCCTCCGGCGAAGCCCCGACGCCCCTATAGTCGGAACCCTAACCCTAGACACTGTACGTGTCGTGTCGCGTCGCCTCGTGGACACGAGAAACCCAGATCTGCGTAGCCCTGTTCAGGTACCATTTTCTCTCTCCTCGTTGCCCCATTTTCTGTTCCGTCTGTTAAGACGCATAGACTGCGTAACCCTCTCGATGCTCGTGCAACCCGCTCGGCGTGTCGCGTCCTATGGTGATCGCGAACTGCGATCCAAAAACAGGAAAATAAATACCCCGTTTTTCCCGGAACTGAGTGCGCCCCGCCAAATGGGACGACTTGGTCGCGTGCGATCTTCACCGAAAGGTGCGTGCCGTTGATACGGACGTGCAGGATTTCACAGAAGTTGATTTGGATGTACGTGCACACCGGAATCAACGCGTATCCACCGACAACGCCCCATATCGGCCCTGTTCCAGAATACGTTGTAACTTTGTGTACACACGTCGGATCGAAACAAAACTTGCGCCATCAGACTCGTAGCAATACGCTGGTCCTGTGACCCAAGTTTAGATCGATTCTGAGAACGTTGACAAAATCGCGTATCATAGGACCCAACGGCTCTATTTGAAGGGCGATTTTGTGATCGGCTCATCGCAATCCAGTTCTGGAAGTTCCGTTGGGTTCGTATCATCGTTCTGGACTTGTTGACACTAAGTTTGACGAATTTGGAGACCATTGTTTCTGACACATTTTTCGGTGCGAAGTGGCCCACATGTGGACCCCGCTTTGACCAAAAAATATCATTTTTTTGCCCCTGTGTCCAAATTGGACTCAAGGACAGGCATTTCTGGCTATTTAATATTTTCTAAACCTGTTGGTGATGTTTATTATAGCTTTTGGAGGAGTACCTGCAGAATCCACTGATACAGGAACAGCTGTTGGTATTCAAACTCCAGGCAAGTGTACCTTGCCAACTTTGCAGTTTTGTTATTTATTTCTTTGACTTAAATTAATTGTTGTACATGCTTAACCTAGGACCGTGTGACTTTACTTAGCATCAGATTAATAGTCGGGTGCCAACACCGTACGCGGAGTTGTGTAACGTCACCTAGAGATGGATATCGTGACCCTTTATATTCTCGTGCTTGCATTATCAAGTACGTTATACTCAGGACACCTGACACTAATCATGAGACAGAATCTTCCTGAAATATTCAAGGTGATTCTGTGTAGGTTGCAGGATTGTGACATAGACATTATATTCATAGATATTGTATGACTTGCTGCATTAGTTATGATCTTGCGTGACATGGACATGAGACGTTGTGGACATGAGACGTGTGATTACATTGGGTGGGGAGAGACACACAGGTTACAGGCTGTTTTATTTATATATATTTATTATTGTGAGGCTGTAGACTCTACATCAGAGCTAGGCCCATTACGTGATATTACTGCTACCGGCTCCCCGACACAGAGCTTGTAGCAGTCTCAGCCTGAGTTCTAGTGATGCTCTCACTTGCATTTCACATAGATGGTTACATAGTTACCCTATTTATTTCATTTACTCTTGCACTGCATTATTTTGGCTTGTATTATTTTGTACCTTGCTATGTCCCCTGAGGACCTGGATTCCGGATGATGTCCCCAGGTTTAGCGGAGGATTACTATCCCGAGGTTTACGGGACAGTAGCAGGAGCAGGAGCTGATACAGGAGCTGTACCGACCCCCGAGGACGAGGTGATGGCTGAAGACTTTTCCTAAGTATCTGTGTATCATACTCGGTATCTACTTTATTCAGACATTTATGTTTTGGTCTGATGAACCATTGTATCAGATTTATATCGGGTTGTTCCTCGATTTACTTTACTGAGACTGGTTGTTGATTTTTATTTCTTATTTCTGTTGATCATATTTATCTTCCATGGATGAGATTAGTTTGTGGCATATTTAGTAGACTTTATTTTACAGCTTAAGTTCACCCCTATGGATCCATTAAATTGGGTTTGTCCATCGGTGTGTGTTGCTGGCCATTGCCACGTGTCTAGTCCCTCAATATTTTGGGACTGGGGCGTGACAAGATAGATTAGGGTTAGGGTTTGGAAATAGAGGTATGCATACATATATAGGGTAGAGAAAGAACGGAAGAGGGGGTCGGGTCTCGTCCGCGCGGGCTTGGCTTTGCAGCAGCTGCTGCTGTTTGTTTGTGGGTGAACGCGGGTAGGGTTAGGGATTAACGGGTAGGTTAGGGGATATTGGGTTAGGGTGTGGGTTTTGATCCATTTTTTTCTTTTTTTCTTTTTCTTTCTTTTATTCCTTATTTCTATTTTTATTTCTTATTCTTTTCTTTTTCTATTTCTTTTAATAAACATTATATATATATATATATATATATATATATATATATATATATATATATATATATATATAGAAAATTCTAGAAATTTATATTAGAGCATGCAATTAATCTATCAATTAATAATAGCTCCGTAAATCCTCTATTGCACAAACACCTAGAAATAAAAATTCCATAAATTATGTTTCTTTTAATTAGCTAATAATTACTATAAATTAATTAAATAATTAATACGGTTTTTAAAATTAGGAGTTTTACACAACCGGATCCTCCAATCTTGATCTTGGGCAACATATGTTGAACTCGTGGTCGGGTCGAACTTAGTCTTGGGCTAGACTTACGATTCATCGGGTTGGGCTCGGGTTGAACTCAAGCCCGACCCAACCAGCCCGAGTTGCACCCCTAATTAAAATTACACAATGATAACTACTAATAAAATTTCCACTAACAACACAAAATCAAGAAAATTTGCTACTTTACCAATCATGTCGAAAGAGACATTGTAAAAAACAAGATATGTCTATAAAACATGATATATGTCCAATATGACACAGAGGATAAGGGGTACTTCCATTTATAATGAGCAAGAGTTTGAGAAGGAGAGGGACAACAGAGGCTCACGTTGAGTTAGGGCAACAAAGGCTAACGTCGAGCTGGGGCAGCTGCACGGGAGGGGGGGTCGGGTAGGGTGGGGTGGGGCACCGGAGGGGGGGGGGCTCGAGGGAGGTGGGGTTCCGCGGTGGGGGTAGGCTGGCAGAGGGAGGTAGGGGTCGGCAATGGAGGACAGAAATTTGGGAAGATTTTCGAGAGAGTGAAATCGAATAAGGGATGATGGATTTATCTAAGCGGTTGTTATTAAATTTCTAGTGATGTCATAAATTCGTCGCTAAATGCTGTTAACTATGCAACTTCACAAAGTGATGCCGCTAGATGTTGTCGATTTACGATGTTCCGTAACTCTTAGCGACGTCACTTTCCATATTACCTCATAGTAGTCGCAAATCGTCGTAGTTCATCACAACCAGTGATGCAATTAGATGGAGTCAGTAAAACTTTAGGTATAGCAACGCCTAGTGCTAGAGTCGCTAATAACGTCGCTAATTTGACTTATTTTGGTAGTGTACATAGTCAAATTGTGGGTACACACTTATGAGAGACTATAATATCCTAAGTCCAAAGATTACTTGCACCATGGACACGGAGGACAAAACATACTTCACTAGGGATTCCTAATTGACGACTTGTTCAATTAACTTGTTTAACTAACTAAACACTCGTATTCTCGCTATGATGTCAATTACACCAACAATTATGAGACCAATTGCACTTATCTTATGAGTTCTACCGACCTACCCGATTTCACCAATGTCCCTCTTAGTGAATATATATATATATATATATATATATATATATATATATATATATATATATATATTGGTGAAATCGGATATATATAAATCGGATATATATATATATATATATATATATATATATATATATATATATATATATATAGAGAGAGAGAGAGAGAGAGAGAGAGAGAGAGAGAGAGCAAAGGTTAAGGCATTCATGTCTCATTCAAATCATAATATGACAGTACGATGCCCATTGCCTTTACTCTTGGGACTATCATATTATCAACAATCATATAAACATAATCTAAATACGATAAATAAGATGCCATTAAATTAATAATCATATATTTGTACAACTAAAACACATTTAAATTTGGCTTATAGATCATATTACTATCACAAATGCCCAGATTCCAGCCCAATATTGACTTTATGGGCACAAACCCTTACCCTGCTCAAACCTACGGTCTCTCATGTGTGCCCATCATGTATTCTCTCCACGGTATCACAGTTCAAGCCAGAGGATATATCCAAATAAGCCTGCATACAATGGCGGAGAAGGTCTCGATGTAATCTGTAGTCTTGGGAGCCTTGTCCAGATATCCAATCCAGCTTATTACGAGGGATACAAGGATAGTTAACCTATCTATTAAGCTACAAGTACTCATCAACAACATTAAACATGAATACGTGATGGTTATCATAAGAAGACTAAACATAGTCCAATTTTCTTCTTTATAAGGTACTTGGGCGTAGAAGTGGCTCTCAGAGATTACATCGTCACTTACGTTCACTTAGTATGCAGACAACGGAGAGCTCGACCAAACATCGAAAGACTTATGATAAGTTTGTCGATCAATCCAAAACTTTGTTCAGATTTTTCTGGTGGTAGTAAAACATGGTCAGAAATCTAGTTTTGGTCACTCCAAGCTAAACCAAAGTTCTATTTTATAGAGTTTTGAGACCAAACTCCACCAAATCCCAGTTTCGTATTCTCTTCGAAACCCGTTCGCAAATGCGCCCTTAGTCTATGCTTCACTTCTTGCTACTGTTCAGTTGCACAGTTGTTTTCAGACCTTTTTTTTTTTTTTTTCGTGCTTAGTTCTGACCATGAGATAAAGACTTATTTTCATTCGTTCTCCACTGATGACTGGACCTGACGCTTTTCTCAACCAATTATGACTGGACCTGAGAACTCTAATTGGGAATTTAATAATCTAATCTTCAACAGACACGACGGCCTCAATGATCGAGTAAACCATAGAGAAGATGATTTCCATATAACAATTTAATACTGAACCTAGTGCTCCTTGATGGGCCAAGAATATGCATATTCCGTTATCTTCAGAATCCGTGCAACGGTGCAAATATGCACATATTCCTTCTGTTGGATTCACCATAAACAACTTTTTTTTTTACCAAGTGCCTGCAAATGGGGCATGCCCTTAGTAAGCTGGAAACTATCTATGGCTCAAGTCTACCAGGTTGCACCAATTCTTGTTCCTGGGCAATAATCATGAGAAGAAGAAAAATGACAATACTCAATCTCATTTGGAACTGATTGATAACCAACCGTAGGAGAAAAGAGAAACAAACAGAACATCAATTAAAGCCTCTTGCTTCTAATGGCAAACATGTAAACTACATTAAGGGACAATCATACAACATTTTTGAAACTTACATGAAACATTGGATATCTATGTGTCTGATGCCTCTTTCCTTTTCGGGAAGTGTTACCTTTGCAAAATGGGTTGAAATTATACTGTGGTATCTCTATCTACACAAATACCTCCAATTTCTGAACTCCGCTGGAATCAAGAAACATCCATCATCATTCCTCAGTGAAGTTTAGGGGGGTTCTTTCTTCAAAGTATTCAGATGGTGTCAATGTCAGTTCTTCTTCTATCTCCATAGAAATGCTGACAGGACCTTGAGGGACACCAAAAACGGTAGAAAACACCTGCCTGTGGCACTCATCGCAAAAGCAGAAGTAGGAGAAGTGACCTTCATCAAGCAGTCTATGAACTGTCGCTCCTGGAACAACGCGCCGCACGAATTCAGTCATTGATGGTGGCATTACACGATCATCCATCCCCTGCCCAATATATAGCATTTTTAGGATCATAGCAAATGCTTTACTCCTTTTCTGTAAGCTTTTCAAGAACTAGTGTCAAAATATATATATATATATATATATATATATATATATAAACTTTATTAAGCAAAATGTCAAGTAATTATACTATGGAAGGGCTGAATTCGTGTTTTACAACAATTATTTCCACCAAAATATTATATCTAGGGTGTTTCAATCAAACAGATACTACGGTATGCATCAAAAAAGGGATTTGATGCACACAAAAAAATATGTTTTATATTGTCACAAGCGGTCTACTGGAAAATTATTGTCTGAAATGAACCTTTTTCTTTACTTTACCAAAGGTTCACACAAAATAACTAGAAAACAGGTATATATGTACAATATCAAAGGCAAGATGTATTTCTCCATATATTGCAAGGTGGAGGTGCAACCAGAATCAAGCATCACTCAAGGTGTATTGCCTAGTTTGTAGTATCAGCCGATACCGATCCGATACGGCAGATACCAATACGGTTTGGCATGTCCTGATCCGATACCGGCTGATACCGATACTGATTGATATCGACATTGGAGATTTCTTTTTCGGTCAATTCGGCAAAGAAAATTGAACGAAAAAGACCAATAGGCAAGGGTGTAAAAGCATAATAAGCTTGTAAAAGCATATAAAAGGAGAAAACGTATCTATCGCAAGTAAAGCAATTGGGAAGGGTGACTACTATTTCATTCAATTCCAAAATTACTAAGAAACAAAACATGAAATACTTAAAATTATGCATAAATGTATAAAATATTTTGTTCTAAAATTTTAATAATTTATTAATAATTACTTGCTTTACGATATCAAAAAATCTAATATCTGATCAGAAACCACCGATTATCCGATACCATCTATCACAATACTCATAAGAAAGGTCCGATACCGATTCCAATACTGATACTGTGAACCTTGACTGTATTATGGAGAGAAATAAGCCATGCTCTTTTTTACTAGTTTGCTATTACATATGGGTCTTTATGTATAAACTCTCAAAAAAAAAAAAAAAAAAAAATTATTTATTTTCCTTTTTTCTTGAAATGGTAATTCTACACTAATACCCCGTTTAAGCACGGCTCTTTTATTACATCAATCTATCCGGATCTTTTCTCTCCATGTTGACCCTCGATTATTAGTCTGTTGCATCCTCTTTTTGTAAATTTTGATGTGGCTATCCTATAAAATATGGGGTAAAAGGTGATTGGGTAAAGCAGTTGAAATTACTACTTTATATGCCTCCCATTTTCTGAAAATTCTACATGAATGCTCCTGTGATGTAAGATTGGGTATGAAAACCTAGATTGGTTTGTTGCATCCCCTTTTTCCTCCTTGATAATATTATTATATTTTCTCAATTCTCTCCACCTATAAAAGTTGTCTACTGCTGTCCCTGCCTTTGCTAGAACCCACTAACCCTTTCCCTCTTTGTATTGTGCACCTGACAACCCTCTTGAACTTGCCTGCAGGCTGCAGTGCTTGCTGTGTTACCAACACAGTTAACAGTCTTGTAATCCTCCATAGCACCTGGAAGTAACATATATCCCCCATTTCTGTGACCCTATTTACCCAAAACAAAATTCTTGAACCTTTATTCTTGATTTATCAACCAAAGCAAGAAAATCTTGAAGGATACCTCCATTTCCACAATATATATATATATATATATATATATATATATATATATATATATATATATATATATATATTGGAAAAGTTAATTTTATTGATACTTATAACTGATTACATCCTCTCAATATCATTTATCTTATGCTGATTACATCAAAATCTATATTATGCAGGATGCCCACTCACGGTGTGCTCAAGCCGGGGTGTGCTCAATCCGTCATAGATACGCCGATTCCTTTCCCTCCATATGTGCCATGTCGTCGCTGCCAACCGTACTCGAACGCTTGTGAACCACCTGGCTCCCGAGGATCGATGATTATATATGCATTCTAACTGGGCTCTAATGTTTCTCAAGACCATTGCTGGAATATTTATGGTTCGTCTCTGAACTGACCAAATGTCCCATGTAAATGAGCATACAAAGAACAAATGGCTAATTGATTCATCTTTCTGGCTACACAACAAACAACTCTGCCAATTAACTTAGATACCAAACCTAACTATTCTGTCCAGAGTTAACAATCTCCCTTTTGAAGTTTTGTACATGTGAAGTTGCATCTTGCGAGATATGCCTTGCGTTCAAATAAATTCAGTCAACGACATTTGTTCAAACCACGGAAGTACCTGGTCGTATACCACTTTGAATTCGAATTTTTCTGAAGAAGTATTGTACCAAATCCATGTATCCTCACTTCTATTCCGATCGAAGTTGATGCTTTGAATTTCCGCCGCTAGCATCCTCCCCACTGGTTGTGTATTTACATCCCATTCGTCATTAACGACCAGGCTACTGGCCTATTCCTGCCTCCCCATCATTCCATAGACCTGCCAACCTAATCTGTCAACTAGATTTTCATGCCCAAGCAATGGGTCAAACAATAAATGCGTCTGAGCTCCGCTGCATTAGCTAAGAACAGTTTTCAACTTCCCTCTATATTGCAGTATAGTTTTGTAAATAACAAAGTATATTGTTGGCGTCTTGCACCCAGAAATTGTCACCCTTTAGATATCAGTCGCGCGTCCAATTAATCCTTAAGGACTTACCCTCTAAAAAGTTTCATGCAAACTTTAAGCCAGATACATCACGAAGGACTTCCAAAGATCGAAGCCCCACTCTCCCTTCCTCCTTTCGGCGAACACAATTCCGCCCAAGCAATAGCATGCATCCCTCCTCTCCATACGAAATAAGCGCATAATTTTTCCACTTTCCAAATTGTCACATTCAAAAGCATAATTGCTTGAAGCCATAATAGTTTTATAGCTCATATCACCAATCTAACCAGTTCGATCTGTCCTTCAAATGACAGAGTCTGCGCCTGCCAGCCTTTTATGCGTCGCTAAATGTATTCCACAGTACTCTGGCAATCATGGTCTTGAGCGTAATTGATAGAAAGTGGTATCCCTATGTATTTCACGGAAGGCACCCCTTATCAATCTAAATGATATTTGTAAGTTTATCTTGATTCAGAAAATGTGAGTTGAAATACACTTTGTTTTTCTCGGTTAATTTGTAGTCCCGAGATGTCCAAACCTGTCATGGTAACTAATCCATGATTGGATGGGACCAAGAATACTGACAAGTCAACAACATAAATAAAATGTGAGATTGTTGGATTTATCTTCTTGTACAGCGGCTGTATCTGCTTCCTGTGAACTGCAATACGAGAAATACACCATAACCAGTGTTAATATATGCGGATAATGGATCTCCCTATCGTAATCCTCGGATGCTGGGGAAGTAACTATGTGGCTGGCCTAAATAAGAACCGAAGAAGTGGACGTGGAGATGCACTCATGAATCATTTCTACCCAGCCAGCGTCGAATCTCATATCTTGCATGATTTGACACAAATTCCTGATTCACCATATCATACACTTTTCTTAGATCCATCTTCATATATATATATATATATAAAGGTAATTATATTAAAATAATGAATCAGTTACAACTCAACAAGTATCATATATGCCTACTTGTTGCACCCATCCAACTAACATCCTGCTCAATATTGTGAATAATGCCAATATTAAGCCGTACATAAGCCCTCAAATATTCAATGGTTTTCTCTCTCCAAACGTGCTAAACCGCTGCAGCCAGCCGAGTGCATGCTTCTCTGTACCACTACTTCCCTCTGTGTTTCTCATTGCTAATCCTCCTCAGTATCTGCTCCACATCCTGGTTTCTTCTGGTCCTCAACTGCAGTACCCTTTCCAGACTACTCGATATTTGCTTGGAAACAGGACAATAGAAGAACAAATGCCTCGTATCCTCCTGCTCATGACTACAGAGCACACACATTTGACTCACAGTTTGAATCCCAAACATTGTTGATCTATCTGGCGTAAGCAACCTCCCCAACACCAACTTATACAAACATAATTGCATCTTTCTGGCCACTCCTTTCATCCACACTAGCTCTCCAAACTCCATCCGCGTGTGAGAACCTTCAAACTTGGTTATATACAGTCCGGAACTCAAACTCCCCCGCCTTCGAGTTGTCCCATGTCCACTTGTCTGTCGTCAAAGTGTTATCAATGCTCATACTACCTATCCCTGAACTGTGCAGCCTAGCAAAAGGATGGCCCACTGTTCTCCATTCACCATCGCAAGGATAGCACTAACCCGCTTCCCTCTGAAAGCCGCATCAATTAAATTTTCCACCAACTGCAACAAGCTCTGTGACCAATCCAAGGATATAACCAAGGATTCGTACTCTCCCTATCCCGCATGATTCGAGATATAACTGGATTAACATCACACTGATACTGGAGAGTATGCTTGAACGTGACAGATTCATTGTTATTTGACCGAAGCTCCCAGAAGTTAGTCCCCTTCAAATACCGACTTCTCATCCACTCTGCCCATATAGTCCCCTTGCAAGAAGTGACATGTAAGCCTCATGCCCGCCATCCTCCTCACCGAGCGCAGCGGTCGAAGCCCAACCCACCCTCCTCTCTTGGCCGACATAGTACTTCCAAAGAAATAACATGTATTTCTCCCCTCCATATAAAATCCACACATAATTTTTCTACTTTCTTGATAGTCGATGTCGGAAGCATTATGGATTGAAGCCAAAAGTAAGCGATGGTCATGATGACTGAACGCACCAACTCATTCCGTCTCCAAGTAACAAACTCTAGGCCTGCCAACCGTCCACTCTGCGCTGAGCATACTCCACCATGATCTGACACTCCATTACCCGTGCCTAATTGATAGATAAAGGTATCCCCAAGTACTTCACAGGTTGCTCCCCACGAGCAACTCCAAGGACAGTTGCTCGTTCCTCTTTGTCAGGACACAACGAGTTAAAGTACACCTTACTCTTATCCCTGTTAAGCCGCAGGCCAAAAAGCCTCCCAAACTCCTACATTATATCTGCAACCACTCCAAGTCCCGCAAGCATTGGCACCATAAAAACTAGTAAGTCATCAGCGTATATAAGGTGAGAAACCTGAGGCCGAACCGTCTTAAACAACAGCATCACCCTCTGAAAATGTACCGTAGCGTCCATCAAACATGTAAAATATTCCATCACTAGAGTAAACAAGGAGACGGAATCACCCTGCCGGAGCCCTCGATAGCTATGGATGAACCCATGCGGTTATCCTTTGATCAGGACCGAAAACGTCGTCGTAATAATGCACTCCCGAACTCTGTCCACCCATCTCATATCAAATCTCATGGCCAGCATAATATGGCAGACGAACTCCCTGTTCATCATATCATAGGCCTTCCGTAAGTCGAACTTTATAAAAGATTTCTTACCCCCAGCTTTATTGAAGCCTCGCACCATCTCATGAGAAAGGAGACTTATCTGAAATTGCCCGACCCTTTATGAAAGCAGCTTGGTTTTGTGACACCAGCTCCTTCATAATCCTCTTCATACGTCGACACATCAGATGAGTAATCAGCTTGTAAATATAGTTGCAACATTCAATCGGGCAAAAATCTGTTAAGTCAATGGCCCCCTCCTTCTTCGGCACCAGTGTGATGAACGTATGATTGATCTCCCGCAGCAACTTCCCATTGACGAAGAAGTCTAATCACCTCCAGAACCTGTTCTTTCAATACCCCCAATGGATTTTGTAAAACTTGCTACCAAATCCATCGGGGACATTGTCCGGATCTGCAGACATGACAATGGCCTCCACCTCTTCCATTCTCACAGGCTCGAATAGAGTATCATTCCCAAATTGAGTAACTAATCTCTTGCATACAAGTTCTAGAAAAATTAACACAATCATTTTGGTTATAAAGAACATAGTAGAACCTGATTGCTTCTACCTCAGTATCCCCCTGGGCCGAGATATCAACCCCTTCTCCATCAAAAAGTCTACTAATATGATTACGGTGCTACCTCGTCCGTACCACACCGTAAAAGAATTTTGTACATCTGTCTCCCTCTTTCAGCCAGAAGTAGAGCTGTCAACTGGGCCGGGCCGGCCTCTTAGGCCTATACAATTTAGCAGGCCGGGCCGAGCCTAAGAATGAAAATCTGAGCCCAACCCAGCACATGACCCACGACACGGTGGGCTTCAGGTCGGGTCGTGCCTGGGCTTTCATCTAAATCTTACTAGTAATAGGCTTACATAATAAGAGTTGATCGGGTGTGACACTTGAGACAAATAATTGTGTACTAGTTGATTTAGCTGATCATCCAATTTGAAAGCATCTTAGTAAATTATTAGAAACTACCAAAATGTGCATATTTCATTGATCTCTGCATACTTTTCATCAAATAAATTTCAAACTTTCGAGCACAACAAAGCATTTCAGGTTTCTGAACAAAACATCTCTACATACAAACATAGATGTTATATGATTTGCATTTCAATCCACAAAATTCTTTCACAAAGGTGGTCGTATTTTTTATTCTAGTTTTGCGTTCACCTAATTGTTTGCGAGAAGCAAAAAAAACCTTCAGAGTATAATAAAAGAATAACTATGGTTGACACGTTTTTATGTTAGGATACATGAGAAAAAGAGACCTAAAACAAAAGAATTGTACAGTAACACTTAAAAAGGAAGCTACAACTGGGAAGCATCGATTTAGTAGATGCAAGGCCTGTAGATATACTCGGGCCGGGCGGGCCGGACCTCGTGTCGGGACGGGCCTCTCTTATGAGATATGAGGCCCGACACATTCTGATATTCTGGACCGAGCCAGCCAGGGCCCAAGATTATTCGGGCCGGGCCAGCACATAGGCCATTTTTTCTGGCCGAGCTTATGCCGGGATGGGCCGACCCGGCCCAATTGACGGTCTAACCAAGAGCATTTTGCCCACTAGGCTAAATGAATTTCCTCCATCATGCGCAAAGAACTAACCACCTCTTTAACCAGATTAGCCTCCTCAGCCGCCAAGTGCTCATCCATCCTATTAGTCGCAAGTTTGTTCTCAAGATCCTAAAGTCGCTGTCTTCACACCCAAATCTGCCTTCACACCCAAATCTGTCTTCAGACGCCTTCTATCCCAGCTACGTAAATCCGCCTTCACACACTTCAGCCTAGCTGTCAATCGATATTGCGGATTACCCCTGTCAACCGATATTACGGATTACCCCTGATCACCGATCTGAATCCCTCCCCAACTGCCTCCTCGTAACCGTCCGCCATGAACCATGCGTTGTTGTAGCGAAAATAGACTACCCTTAGGCCTACCAGCACCTACCATACTGATCTTAATAGGGGAATGATCACTAGTTCCCGCAGGTAAACCTTCCACCACCCAATGCAGGAATTTATCAAACCGGGATCTATTGCCAAGTGCCCTATCAAGTTGGCACGTCACCCTCCTCCGAGATGCCTTATTATTCCACATTCAGATATGACCATCTCTTTCGATAAACCGTAGACCCGCTCGCAGCACATACAACTGGAAGTCCTCCAAAATAGAATCTGGTACAACCCGGCCCCCAAGTTTTTTCTGTCTGAACATCAATGCATTAAAGTCACCCATGAATATCTAGGATAAATTTAGTTGTGTTTCTTCCTTCACACTGATATGTATCATATCTTGCCATAGATCTACACGACGCCTTCTATCATTGTGCCCATATACTACTAGTAATATGAATTTAAGCCCTCCCTCATTAGCCAGCACCACCGCTACTAGTTGTTCCGCCAAGTGGATCACTTGACCCTCCCAACTATTCTGATCTCATCGAATCCATATCCTAGCCATGTCACACATGGCTAGGTTATTCACGTGGTCCCAATTGCTTGGAGTCATCTTCAACAACCTTTTTGATTTTATTTTAGTCTCCAACAATGCATTTATGGTGCATTGTCCTCTACATAGCACTTTATTACTATCCTTCCACTTCCCTATCGAATACACTCCTCGAACATTCCACACTATGAGAGACATTAATTAATATTCATGTCCCCAAAATCAATGCCAGAGCTATCCACTGGGTGGGTGGCTAGCTCCTTCTGCAGACTTTCTTCCTCCTCCAAACTCCTTGTAGAGCCTTTGAGACCTTCCTACAGCTGTCTGTCCACTTCGGATTTATCCATAACGAGTCCCTCTGTCTGACTCGTCGTCTGAACAAGATGATTTTTGGACGAGTCATATGGCATACTTCCCGCATGTCTCTTCCTACTTGAATAAACGCTTCCAACCACATTTCCTCCCTCCCTACTCCCTTTTTGAACCCACCGATGCTTTCCTCCAAGTCATCGTGCCAATTTGAGGTGCATCCTGTGCTTTGAAGATCACACTCTTACCCAACGGCAAGTTTGGGCATCCAGGGCAACTCCTTTCCTTTCCTGCTGGGCAGGTCCCTGATCACGCCCCCCATATAGTGATCTGGTTTCCACCGAATCCCTCACTGCAGACGCCTCAAGACCCCGATCTCCCTCCGCACTCGCTGTCATTAACTCCGACAATCCCAAAGTTAACCCCATGCCTGCCTGTATGCCAATCTCCTCCCCGACGCATTGGCCCCATGAAGAACCCCCAACCTCCATGTCGACCTCAAAATCCCTCCCAACTACTCCCCATGGAGAGCTATTCGCTACTGACTCCATACAGGAGGCATGCCCTCCCAATTCCACTACTTTGCACTACTGCGAGACATGGCCAAAGCATTTACATTTATAACATGTCGGAGGTACCTATTCATATTCAACCGACTGAGAAAAACTTTCCCAGATGGAACTTCATACTCAATCATCTTAGGTAAGTTTTTGCCCGCTTTAATCTCCACAAACACCCTCGCATATAATAATCTGATCGAGAATCCGTCGCCTCATCCCCTTTAATAGGAGACCATATCCAGCTAGCAAGATTCATTAGCATAGAGGAGTTCCAATACTGGATAGAAAGCCCTAAGCCCTGGGAACCGTATCCACACATGAACTATATGTAGGATCACACGTTCACATTTGGACCCAGCATGCCATTCCTTCAATATGATCAGACAGACCATCAAACATCCAGGGACCACCCTACAGGATTCGCTCCATATCATCATGCATGTCAAATTTGACGTAGAATAAGCCATCTTCACGAGCAAAGAACAACATGCTTCCTTTAGGTTTCCAGACTCTCGCTACATATGCACGGATCTGTCCATAAAAAGGCTTGTCCCCAGGACATACAATATCATTGTGTTCCTCCAATATGTCGTGGTCTCCTCTATTTCTTGTGTGATGAACAAAGCCCTATGACCCTCTCCCACTTGCTTTGGTTCAACAAATCACACCCCCTTCCCCATATTTGTCGTCGCAGGTCGACAAATGTCAGCATATGACTTGCTATGAACATTCTGACCCTAATGTGTATCACTCAAAGGTGGTTGTGGGACTCCCGCTCCTCTGCTCAACGCCCCAACCTTCTCCACGCCCGAAGGTGACTTCTTTTGATACGTCGAACGACATCTTGACACACCTTGAGCTTGACCACCCCATCCGCTTGCCACGCGACCCCCACCTCCTTTGAATAGTTGATCGGTCATCCACCATGAACGATTGCTCACGTCGTCCGCCTATAGCTCCCCCATTACTCCTCCGTCCAACCGTAGTCCAACCACCGCCATCGTTGAACTGCTATTGCTCTGGCTCTTTAGAGGATTCCCGCTCCTCTGTTCAACGGCCCAACCTTCTCCACGTCCGAAGGTGACTTCTTTTGATACGTCGAATGACGTCTTGACATGCCTTGAGCTTGACCACCCCATCCACTTGCCACGCGACCCCCACCTCCTTTGAATAGTTGATCGGTCATCCACCATGAACGATTGCTCACGTCGTCTGCCTATAGCTCCCCGATTACTCCTCCGTCCAACCGTAGTCCAACCACCGCCATCGTTGAACTACTATTGCTCCGGCTCTCTAGGGCCTCCGTCGACCACTCAGATCCAGCCAATCCGGGGTCTCAGGCTGCCGCCACACCTAGCCCCAGCCTTCTCCACGCTCAAAGGTGACTTCTTTTGATACGTTGAACGACGACTTGCCATGCCTTGAGCATGACTACCCCCTCCCCTAGCCACGCGACCTCGCACCTCCTTTGAATGGGTGACTCGGCCATCCACCATGAACGATGTCCATAGGTCCCTTATTACTCCTCCGTCCAACCGTAGTCCAACCACCGCCATCGTTGAACCGCTATTGCTCCGGCTCTTTAGGGGCCTCCCACCGACCTCTCAGATCCAGCCAATCTGGGGTCCAGGTTGTTGCCGCGCGTAGCCCTAATTGGCATGTCGCCGCCTGCCTGCCTCCCCTATTATTTCTTTATAATATATATATATATATATATATATATATATAATAGGGGCATCTATCCCAGTCAATTTGATAAAAAATAAACAAAAGGGATTGAAAAATAGAAAAAAAAAAGTGTCTAAAATAATGCTTCAAAACATTGTTATAGTGAATCTATACGCTTTCTTATTGCTAAATTGTAACCATTAGCATTTTTCGAAATTGTATATCTATAATTCATAACATTCATCCATAATAATATTATTCCATTTAAAACTAACGAGAAGCAATATATGTTCCACAAATATATCAATCAACATGTAAACCAATAAGCAAAGGTGACTATTATTTCATTTAATTTCAAAAAAATATAAAACGACACAAAATACTTAAAATTGTGCATAAATACGTAAATATATTTTTAATTTTTTAAAAATTTATTAATATCGATTTGCTTCTCGGTACCAAAAATATTCGATACTTCAACTTGAAACTGCCAATTTTGTCGATAGCGTCGATCCCAATACTCATACGAAGGGTCTGATTCTGATACTACGAACCTTGTGCTATAAGCGTCCGCGCATGCACAAGGACAAGAGCAAAAGTGCGTGCGCGCGCGCACACACACACACATATATATAATGTTTATATATTTCTTTATGTGCATATATATTATTACTATGTTTACTTAAAATAATTACAAAAGACCCTCGAGTCAAAAAAAACTACATACACTTGAGATTTAAACTCTCTAGATGTTTAAACTTGAAACGCTGACTATAATCTATTTTGCACAAGCATCTAATTAGGTTTTAACTTTTATATACCTATGTTGCACAAATACATATACGGATATAGATAATGACATAATACGTATATGGGATAGACTTTTCAGATATATACGATAACTAGTCAACTTTGTTGTACTAGTCAACCATATTGCACGACACAAATGCATACATGATACCGATATGGAGACCATTTGCCATGTTCATGCAACATAGATAAATACTTATCCCTCGATACGATAATTAAGAAGAAGAATCTACGAGGAAAATGTTTCCATATTTTTTTAGGTTTACATTGTTTAGGGGATCCTTTGTGAGTTTTAAACATTAGATATTCTACAGCAAAGCCTCAAGGGGGCTTTTTGTAATTTAGCCTATAAAATAATCATAATAAAGGTGATACTCCTAATAGAGGATCCTAGTATTAGGTGAACTTCGTAAAATTGATATGCATGCACAAAGGAAAATCCAAAAAAGTCAGGTTGCAAGAACCATCTTCTCAGTGAGAAAGAATCTAACAAAACTACAAATTCAGTCGAAGACCTTATCTTTTATAGGGTATTCATTTATCACACTTGTTCACGTGGACTCCTGGTCAAATGAGAGGGTGAGGAAGAAGGAGCTGGAACTAGTTCAACTAATGTTGTTCATCAATGATTAAAGATCTTAATAAGGTGTGCCAAACGTTTAACATGAGGCAATAAAGACTCTAGAATTGAGAAAACTTTATTGGGATTCTCTGATCCAAAAAGGTGATGAAATCCAAATTGTGTATCACATTCATATTATGGTGGCTTAAGAGTGAGAGGTTGGAGGATATGCCATCATCAAAGATTAGGGAGATAAGGGTTTGATGTTCATTAATCTGTCTACCACATCCATTTTCCTTGTCAGAGGGTAATTACAGTATAAAATTTAACAGCACCATAAGGATGAACGAGTTCCTTTTAACGGGTATAATTCTTGTGGCATCTTACATATTACAAATGACATGTGACCTATTGTTTATATAATGCAGAGACATCCATGGAGAAATGGAAGTGTTGAAACTGGAAGAGGCTACATTGTGGCTAGAATCGGATCAAATTTTATTAGGACTTCATAAATCTCTATAAAACTACAAAGCATGTGAAAGACATCACTAACCCTAGTTAGAAATGGAAATACATAAAGCAATAAATGCATAAAATTAAGATATAACTAATTTACTCTTCAATAGCCCCCGCAAACTGGAACTCAGTGGAAGCAAGTCCATCATGGAGAGATTGAGAAAGAGAGAAGCTCGAAAATATCTTAAAAACAATAGGGCTCCAAGACCCTAGAAATCTATGAAGAAACCGAAGAACTCATTGAAACAGAAGAAATCCTAAAAATAATGCATAGAAAGTCGGGGCGCACAAACGAATAAATACCAAAAGTAGTGAAAAGAGAGTCGGGGCTTCACAATAGAAGAAATCCCGAAATAAATCATCCAAAGTAGATCAAGAGTTCGAAACAAGAAATTCTGAAAGATATATCCAAAGTACATCGAGACTCCAAAATCAAGGTTCAAAGTATCGGTATCGGAATCGGAATCGGACCATTCCAATGAGTATCGGGATTGCCAGGATCGGTAGTATCGGTGGTTTCGGATCGGAGTATCAGATTTTTTGGTATCGGAAAGCAAACAACTATTAGTAAATTATTAACATTTTAGAAAATATATTTTATACATTTATACATAATTTAAAGTATTTTAGTATTGTTTCTTAGTATTTTTGAAATTGAATGAAATAGTAGTCACCATTGTCGATTGATTATATGCGATAGATAAGTTTTCCTCATTTATATGCTTTTACACCCTTGCTAATTAGTCTTTTTTAATTCAATTTTCTTTGCCGAATTGACCGGAAAAGAGACCTCTAATGTCGGTATCGGTCAGTATCGGGTATCGGTCGGTATCGGATCGGGACATGCCAAACTGTATCGGTATCGGCCGTATCGGATCGGTATCGGCCGATACTTCAAACTATGTCCAAAATACTAGAAATTTTAAAATAAATATTTGAAACATGTCAGGGTTCAAAAGACTAGAAATCATGAAAAGAATCATCCTAAAAAGAACCTTACATATTGAAGAAATCCTGAAAACTAACTATAACAAGTCAGGGCTTTGCAACGAAAAAAATCCCAAAAGAAGATTGAAATAACCAAAAAAAAGTCAAAAGTAACTGTCGAAGATGCATCCGCGAGCATGAAATCTGAAAATCGCACACGAGAGCATCCGAACACCGCAAATTAAACAAGAGAGTAATGACACACTCCGAAAGCCTAAGCGGTGAACAATGCTGAAGACGTCGAGCAAAAGAAGATAAAAGAGACCCTTGAAAGAGAACATAGGAATCCGATTCCATGTTGAAAGTGGAGGCTACATTGTGACTAGAATCAGATCAAATTTATTAGGACTCTTAACCAATATTTATAAGACTACAAAGCATATGAAATGACATCAGTAACCGTAGCTAGAAATGAAAAATACATAAAGCAAAAATGCATAAAATTAAGATAACTAACCTACTCTCAACAGGAAGAAAGTATCACTGAAATCAATGGAGAATTTTTTTTTCTTCTAAAAATGAAAATACGTTATTGGCCCAACATTTCCATCTGATGAAATTGTTCATCAGAAAATGTGTATGTACTACAACAAATGCGAAAAGTTTGAGCAAAAAAATATGATGAAACTGTCTGCCTGCATCTACATATAGATTACTGAATTTTGTTCTATGTTAACGGTAAACTTCTATAATTCAGTATTCACATTTTTTTCAAGTATACTTCGAAAGTTACACATTTTAATATTGTATTGCAAAGAATGATGTAAAGCACATGAAATATATTAAAAAAATGCATACAAACCTGCCAGATGTGTATTGGACCAAGAAATCCTGTCCACTCTCTTTCAACTGGACTAAACATGGATTTGAGCCAGAGGAAAACACCCCCTCCATCGTTCTTCTTCTGCACCTGAAGGTCAGCCAGATTGAAACCCCAATTCGATACTTGTAGTACTGCCTCCTCTAGAAATGGTTTCACATCCCTTTGCCGAACAGATTCCTCCACATCCCTTACCCAATATTCAATAAAAACTTTCTCTCTGACTAAAGTTTTATCCTAGAACAATAAAATTCAATGTTAAAAATAATTTTGGAGTTTGAGCATCTACTGATCAGGAAAGGGTTCCAGTTTCAGGAACAAATTACACATTGTAAGAAAATTTGTAGAACTTCAATAGCTAGGTAATGAGGCACCGACTCTATCCTTCAATTAATATTCACTCTTTACTGCAATGCAACTGGGTTACAACGATTTGCTTGTACGGTGCAACCACCACCATCGTAGGTCAATTTGCTCAATTTAAATTGTATAAACAGAACCCTCCATAGCATGAAAGAGGAAATAGAGAACTTCAAAGACATGAGAAAGGAGGAGAAAGTAAATTCATCTCCGTTGAGAGAATCCTCTTCAATAGATTTTCAACCAATAAAAACCTTTACCATGTGCCTCGTGGAAATTGAAGACGAAGTGACAGTACACGACTATAGGACCATTAAGAGTGCATTCAATATGGTGTATATGTGTACAAATTGCACCGTAAATGAAAAAGATAGCAACTGTGTAAGCCATCATTATCTACAATGATGCAAGATGATTATCACAATGCAACAAAATAGAATTAAATTATAAATAATAAGCAAATTATATACCAAACATGCAAATTTCAACACTAAATTAATCCACCAATACGCCTAGTAGTAGTATATGTGAGACTATTCAGAGAACACGATTCAGGGTGAATGAGATCCCAGATCAATTACATGTTGAGAAAACCAGCAACCAATATGTAGAAGAACTCGAGAACTGTAAAAATAATCAAGAAAACATACCCATACACATTTGAGTGCAAAGATTACAACCTGAGCGAAATAAGTCTCATACTCGTGCAAGGATTTGGATTCCGAACCAAGAGATGAGATCGCGCTGAATTAGGATAGTGTCTCAAGGTTAAAAGGTATATGGGCTAGATAAAGAACTAGGGTTAGAGGATTGGATTGATCTCTCCCTGAAGAGACAAATAATTGGGGGCCAATTTGAAGGATTTGAAAGATCTAGGATGGGTTTTAGGACAGTTATCAGCACTGTAACAGTATATAAAGTTACTAGGTAGAAGTGCCGCAGGCAGTAAATTAGGTGGGAAAAGGGTTCACTTGATGAAAGATTGAGAGCTGGACCTTGGAATTAAGGAAGAGTAGCAAACAGGGAAGAGAAGTGAGGGCTGTTCTACATGCTTGGCGGAAAATATGGAAGAGAAATGACTGTCAGGCTGAACAAGAGAGATCAGAGGGCGGTCAAGTTTTATATATCTTTCTGGTCAGGCTCTGAAGGGAGTCAGGTTTCATTTACTGGTCGACTTTAATTGGAAAGATAAATAGGTGCTGCCAGGCAAGTAAATAAAGGGAAGGTTAATTTTTGGATGGAAGAAAGAAAGGAAAGAGGAAGGCCAAGGAAAATGGCTTCATACCTTTTTGGGCGCTTCACGACCAAAGCAAGTTGCAACGCACAACCAATCTCTCAATTTAAGAAACTATGAAGTTTTCCTATATATTATTCTCAACCAAGAAAGTCCCGAATCCAACAAGAATCTGATAAGAACCCTGGATCACTACTACAATCTTCACTCCAATGCTACTGTTATCTGCTGCTACTGCAACCTTCTCTCCATTGTTGATCATCAAGGCAGGCTCAGTAGAAGAGAATAACTTCATTGCCAGCTCTTTATTGCCAGCTCTGCAATTATGTTATGCATCATGGCCAGCTCAGCATAAGGGTGCACCAATCAACTACCTGCAAGCCACGTGTCCGGGAGTATGATACCTATAAATAAGAGAAGACAGAGAGGAGTATCAGAGATTTGTATCCACCTTTGTTTTCCTGCATTTTTACTTTCTGCTATGTCAATTTGAAATTGTATTTCCCGCTTCTTTTTTCCTTACCAAAAGCTTCAATAAACAACCCTAGTTCATCCCAAATCAGCTTCATTCTCCACAAATTTATACTATAGAAGTGCAATTCATGGCTAATTTCAACAGATCATTAACGAATCCAAGCTCCGGATCTCGAGATCACATCAATTTGATATCAAAGCAGGGGTTAGAGCCGGTTACAGAGACCAGACGGGAAGGAAGCTCTAGCCATGGCGGATCTGGAGGAACTACTTCGGAAGATCGACGAGCCCCAATTAGTGAAGGAAGAATCATGTCCATCGAAAATACCATGGGAATTCTCTCAGGTACGGTTCTAGATCTGACTGGAAAGTTTGAGAAATTTGAGGAAATGTTAGAGGAAGTAGTGAGATCTAAAAAAATACTGAAAATAGCAATCAAGCACCTCCTCTGCAATTTACCACAACTGCACCCAATTATTTCCCTATTGTTCATGTGTCGAACTCACCAGCACAGGGAAATGGTCATCAAGCTTGGGGAATGAATTCTCCCATGCTTAATCCAGCATCATCCATAAATGAGCATATACCTATGGGACCATTAACTCCACATCAAGGGAATAGGCCAATTGCCATGGGAATGGGGTCTGGTGGACAAGGAATGCATTCAAGCTCTCCACGAGCTCCTGCATTGTTCCTAGGATCACTACAAGTAGCACAACATCAAGTTCATGGCAAGAATGCTCCAACTCCTAGAGTTAATCTGCCTGATTTTGATGGAACAGGAGATGTAGAAGAATGGTTGATGAGAGTAAGTAATTTCTTTGAGTACTATAATACACCTGACTGTGATAGGCTCAAACTTGTTTCAGTGCAACTCAAAGGCACTGATGCATATTGGATGGATTGGATGGTTGATATCAAAGATGAAAGGGTAACTTGTGTGGAAGGGGGGGGGGGGTCTGTAGGTCAATCAGGTTGGAATTTGGTCCCTCTCAATTTACAGATCACATGATTGAGCTCAAGTTACTGAAGCAAGGCACCAGTGTACAAGAGTATAATTCACAGTTTCAAAAATTGTCCAAAAAAGTGTTGAGGTTATCAGAAAAATGTCTAATTAGTCAATATATTGGGGGACTAAAGAAGGAGCTCAGATATGAGTTACAAATTGCCAATCCTACTAATTTGATCACTGCTATGCAACTTTGAAAACTACATGAAGCTAAGTTCTTAGCCATAAGAAGAGGGTACATAGGGAATTTTGGTGCCAGTAAGACTGCTTCCAGCACAGAGTCAGGGTCAACTAATCACAATGCCTCACATGTGAATAATGAGCAGTGGAAAAAGTATACATCTCCAAATCCTAGTACACAGTCTCATGCCAATGAGGAAAAACCAAGGAATACAATATCCCCTGCAGAACTTGAGAGGAGGAAATTGGGCTTGTGTTTCTTGTATGAAGACAAGTGGTTCAGGGGACACAAGTGCAAGGAGAAGAGACTCTTTATGTTGATCACTAATGAATTACAAGGTGAGGACTCAAGATCACGGGGGAAAGAAAATGAGACAAGTGAAGAAACTGGTACAAAATCCGTTGCTATCTCCTTAAATGCTCTGTCAGGGGCAATGCAAAGTTCAACAATGAAGCTCAGGGGCACTATTCACAGCAAACAAATGATGATACTCATAGATTCTGGTTCTACACACAATTTTATTGATGCTCAGTTCAGTGAGAGGTTGAAGCTACCCAGTGCACATGATGAGCCCTTTGAGGTATTAGTGGCCAATGGGGAAAAATTACAAAGTAGGAGATTAAATTTCAAATGTGGTGTTAGACAATCAAGGCAAGAAGATTAAAGTTAACCTACTTAAATTGCCCATCATAGGTTGCCAAGTTGTTCTAGGAGCTAGTTGGCTCAGTACCTTGGGGGACATCACTTGGAATTTTAAGGAGTTAACCATGAAGTTTCTTCAACAAGGACAGATGCAATGTTTCAAAGGCCTACATGCAGATGAAGTCACCATACCAGAACCTGACAACAAGGAGTTGGGGCAAATGTCACAGTTTTATGTAATTCAGTTATGTGCCAAGGAAGTCAAGCAACAACTCTCAGATACATCTCCTTATATTTCTGCCTTGTTGAATAGATTCAAACACATATTTGAAGAACCAAAAGGGTTGCCTCCCCAAAGAAACTTTGATCACAAAATTCCTTTGACTCCTGAAGCTATGCTAGTTTGCCAGTGACCTTATAGGCAACCTTATATCTATAAAAACGAAATTGAGAAGCAAGTCAAGGATATGTTAGAGAATGGGATTATCAGACCCAGTACAAGTTCATACTCTTCCCCTGTCCTTTTGGTGAAAAAATCTGATGGGTCATGGAGGATGTGTGTGGATTATAGAGCCCTCAATCAAAATACTATCAAGGACAAATTTCCCATTCCCTTCATAGATAAGCTATTTGATGAGCTTCATGGGGACCAATACTTCTCAAAACTGGATTTGAGGGCAGGATATCATCAAGTGAGGGTGGTTGAAAATGATGTGCATAAAACAACATTTAGGACTCATAAAGGACATTATGAGTTCATGATGATGCCTTTGGGCTCACTAATGCTCCCTCAACCTTCCAAGCCATGATGAATACATTGTTTAAAGATTTCTTGAGAAAATTTGTACTAATTTTCTTTGATGATATATTGGTTTATACATGCAGCGGGGAGGAACACTTAATGCATTTAGGACAGGTATTCAAGAGGCTGTCAGATCACAACTTAAAGGTCAAGAAGAGCAAATGTCAGTTTGCATTGCATGAAGTAGGGTATTTGGGCCATGTGATTTCTCAAGATGGTATCCAAGTTGATCCAAACCAAGGTTCAAAGTATCGGTATCGGAATCGGTATCGGACCATTCCTATGAGTATCGGGATCGGCGGTATCGGTAGTATCAGCGGTTTCGGATCGGAGTATCGGATTTTTTGGTATCGGAAAGCAAACAACTATTAGTAAATTATTAACATTTTAGATAATATATTTTATACATTTATGCATAATTTAAAGTATTTTCAGTATTGTTTCTTAATATTTTTGATATTGAATGAAATAGTAGTCATCCTTGTCGATTGATTTATATGTGATAGATAAGTTTTTCTCTTTTATATGTTTTTACAATCTTACTATGCTTTTACATCCTTTCTAATTGTCTTTTTAATTCAAATTTTTTTGCCGAATTGACTGGAAAAGAGATCTCTAATGTCGGTATCGGTCAGTATCGGGTATCGGTCGGTATCGGATCGGGACATGCCAAACTGTATCGGTATCGGCCGTATCGGATCGGTATCGGCCGATACTTTAAACTATGATCCAAACAAGACAGAAGCAGTGGTGCAATGGCCAATACCTGCAACTTTGAAGGAGCTCAGAGGATTCTTAGGCCTCACATGCTATTACAGGAGATTTATCCAGAATTATGGATCTATTGCAAGACCTCTAACTGAGTTATTGAAGAAGAATGCCTTTCAGTGGACTGACAATGCACAACAATCTTTTGAGCAACTGAAGGTAGCCCTCAAAACTACACCAGTTCTCATCATGCCTAACTTTGTAGAAATCTTTGTCTTAGAGTGTGATGCTTCTGGGGAAGGGGTAGGAGCAGTTTTGACGCAAAGGGAAAGACCCATAGCATATCTAAGTCAAGGCCTTAAAGACAGGACTAAAGTGCTATCCACATATGAAAAGGAGATGTTAGCCATCCTCTTGGCTATCAAAAAGTGGCACCAATACTTGTGGGGAAGAGAATTTGTCATTAGAACTAACCACCAATCTCTCAAATATTTACTGGAACAGAAGATGTACACAGAAGCTCAATACAAACGGGTAATGAAGTTACATGGATTCCATTATAGGGTGGAGTACAAGAAGGGAAAGGAGAACAAGGCTGCAGATACTCTTTCAAGACGAGAACAGTCTTCCCTACATGCTATTGCCATAGTGCAGGCTGAGTGGATATTGCAGTTCAAGGAGCAAATGAAGCAGTCATCTTACTACATAGAACAACTCCAGAAATAGGAACAGGAAGAATTAGATACCAGGAAGTATGCTTTGAGAGATGAGCTACTATATTACAAAAAATAGACTACTTATAGACCCTCAATCTGAGTTTGTGGACATTATGTTAAAAGAACACCATGATCATCTTCTGGCTGGTCATTCAGGGGTAGTTAAAACCTTGCAGAGATTGAAAAAGAGTTGTTACTGGAAAGGAATGAAGACTTCAGTGAAAAATTATGTCAGATCTTGTGTGGTTTGTCAACAAAATAAATATGAACACACAAGTCCAACTGGATTATTACAACCCCTACCCATACCCAATATGATTTGGTAAGAAATGTCCATGGATTTTATAGAAGGGCTGCCTAGTAGCTATCATAAAACTACTATTATGGTTGTAGTGGATAGACTTACTAAATATATACATCTCTTTCCATTAAGTCATCCATATCTGCTAATATGGTAACCAGGGTTTTTTAGGAGTTGTGAAGCTTCATGGACTACCAAAGTCTATTGTATCAGATAGAGATCATATCTTTACTAGCCAGTTTTGGCATGAATTCTTCAAAGCACAGGGGGACACAGCTCAAGTATAGCACAGCCTACCACCCACAAACGGATGGGCAAACTGAAGTGACTAACAGATGCATAGAAGCCTACTTGAGGTGTTTTTGTGGGCACAAACCCAAGGAGTGGAGTAAATATCTCCCTTGGGCTGAATTGTGGTTTAACACAAATTGGCACTCTTAAATTAAAGTATCTCCTTTTGAAGTAGTATATGGGAGACCCCCACCACACTTGCTGACTTATGTTGCAGATCAACCATAAGATAAAAATGTTGTTGAGGCTTTGAACTCAAGGGACAATGCATTGCAAATACTCAAAGACAACCTCCAGTTAGCTCAAGATAGGATGAAGAAGTTGGTTGACACTAAGAGAACTGATAGGAGTTTCGAAATAGGGGACTGGGTTTTCCTCAAAATTCAACCTTATAGACAGATATCAATTGGGCAGCAGAGGCCTCAAAAGTTGTCCCCAAAATACTTTGGTCCATATCAGGTACTTGCTAGAATTGGAGCAGTAGCCTATAGGCTTGCCTTGCCTGAAGAAGCTCTCATTCATCCAGTTTTTCATGTCTCTCAACTCAAGAAGAAGATATCTTCCAGCCAAGAGGTTCAAGCAGAGACTCCTACACAGGTGGAAGGTTAATACTGGAACCAGAGGTAGTTTTAGACAGAAGGATGGTTAAAAGGAATAATATAGCTGTTACAGAAGTCTTGATTCAGTGGAAGAACTCAGATAAAGAACATGCTCAGTGGATTTCCTATGAAAATTTCATCAAAACATATCCTTTCTTCGACCTTGAGACAAGGTCGATTTGAGGGGGAGGGTGTTGATAAGAACCCTGGATCACTACTACAACCTTCACTCCATTGCTACTGTTATTTGCTGCTACTACAACCTTCTCTCCATTGCTGATCTTCAAGGCAGGCTCAGTAGAAGAGAATAACTGCATTGCCAGCTCTTCATTGCCAGCTCTGCAATTCTGTTATGCATCATGGCCAGCTCAGCATAAGGGTGCACCAATCAACTACCTGCAAGCCACGTGTCCGGGAGTATGATACCTATAAATAAGAGAAGACAGAGAGAAGGAGTATCAGAGATTTTATCCACCTTTGTTTTCCTGCATTTACTTTCTGCTATGTCAATTTGAAATTGTATTTCCCGCTTCTTTTTTCCTTACCAAAAGCTTCAATAAACAACCCTAGTTCATCCCAAATCAGCTTCATTCTCCACAAATTTATACTATAGAAGTGCAATTCATGGCTAATTTCAACAGATCATCAACGAATCCAAGCTCCGGATCTTGAGATCACATCAGAATCAGAATCCTAGTTAAGATAGATTTTCAACAAATTGAACTTCGTAGACTTTCAAATCAAACAAAACTCCTACTAATAACCAACTTGTCAAAAAAAAAACCTACTAGTATCTCTCCCTGAAGAGGCAAATAATTGGGGGCCAATTGGATGTTTTAGATACAGAAGTTAACTATACACACGAACTTATGTCATTATGAGTTACTAATCTGACCTACAGTCATTCTACTGAAAAGACTTAGTTCTGGACTGATCTAAAAACTACGCGTGCGAGGTGTACAACACAGAACCATCATGGGAATATGGGATATCATATATACTTTTTGATACGCCTCGTAATACTCTTAGTATCTTACATAAATCTGAAACCAGATTACTCATATAATGTCCTTTGCTACATCAAAACTGGGTCAGAACAAAAATTCTCCTGAGTGATTAAAAAAACTGCTTGTTTTATTAAACTTCATGTACCGGATAAACCCGACATGCAAATACAACATATCATATACCGGTAGAAACGTCTTTAAGTCTACTTTTTTATTCTGAAATTAGTTTACTATTTGATGTGATTTACTTCATGAAAACTGAAGTTTAACAAACTTGCATTGAATAAATGGTA
This sequence comes from Iris macrosiphon, assembly GCA_036927795.1. NCBI lineage: Eukaryota > Viridiplantae > Streptophyta > Magnoliopsida > Asparagales > Iridaceae > Iris > Iris macrosiphon. Next base: position 61,491,564 of record JAYESA010000008.1, on the reverse strand, counting down.
CCACAACTTGCAAGAATGAATTTGTGAGCAAAGTACTCTTGAATAAACTAACAAGGAGGAAAGGCAGGATACAGTTGCATAGATAGTATACTTAGAGGTGGCATGTAACACTTGCCTCTAGGTTTTGGTTGTAGAACTCAAGAACTCTGAGCCTTAGCTCTTGAGTTCTTCATCCTCTTAGCCTTATTGGATACCATTTTGTCCTTGCTAATCCACTGCCACAACCACCTCTTCCCTCTCTCCTAGGTTAGAGTTTGGATGAGGATAGAATGAAAAAGAGAGTGGAAGAATGAATGGTTCTTTTGTAGGAGAGTTGTGTGTGCATGTATGGCCACCCAATATAGGGTAGGCGTCATGAGAAGAGGGTTGTGGAGGAGTTTGTGGTTGAGGAAAAGCCACCATGGGTGATGAGGTGGTGGGTTAGGTAAGGGAGTAGATTAGGAAATATTTAATTTGTAGGTTAAGGTAGGATTAATAATTTCACACGTTAAATAGATATTAATAATACTGTAATTTCAATTATTATCACTAAATATAAACTCGATGTCAGTATCATAAGCATGCAGATTTTGAATCTGTCACGCTCTGGGACAGTTTTCTTATGTCTAAGTTTTCATGTGCAAACAATATCATATAAGTAAACTGGTTTCAGATTTATATAGAGTATTTTGAGACATATCTGAAACTATATGATTTCACCATATTCCCATGGAAGTGTTGTGTTGTCTTATTCATAATGACCTGAAATCTTGTATGTGCATAGCTAATGAAATGTCCAATTGGTAGTTTTCTAAATTAAGTCTGCATATTGCGTTGCCTCCAAAATTGGGGGACAAAATATGTCCAGAAACTGTGTTTCGTGTGTTGAGTCTGATGAATAGTCGGGTCTTGTTCGGAATGTTAATTTCAAGTACTGAGTAGTTCGTACGTCCGTATCATGTTTAACAATACCGTAAATATTGTCGTATCATTTTTAACAATACCATGAATATTGTTGAGACATTTTTAAATCATACTTTGCAGTATCAGCTGATACAAATATGGTTTGGCATATCCCGATCCGATACCAATACGGACATTATGGTTCTCTTTTCGAGTCAATTCGCCAAAAAACTTGAACGAACAAGACCAATCAACAAGGGTGTAAAAGCATGTAAAAGAAAAAAACTTGTCTATTGCAGATAAAACAATGGATAAGGGTGACTTATTTCATTCAAATTCAAAACTACTAAGAAACAACATAAAAAATACTTAAAATTATGTTTGAATGTATAAAATATATCTTTCCTAAAATTTTAATAATTTATTAATAGTTTTTTTTTCCGATACCTAAAAATTTGATACTCTAATCTGATACGGCCAATAATGTCTATCATGGTACTCATAAGAAGTGTCTGATACCGATACCGATTCCGTGAACCTAACTTCAAATGCATGTAAAGTTCAAATACAAAGTTTATATACATGACAAGTATAGTTCCCCAATTTCTAAATTCTCAATCTTTTCTCCCATGATTTACATCATGGTCTTAGAATACTGGATCCTGGTTGATCATTGGACCTCGAAGGTGAAGGCTTCAAAGCAAAGGAATTAAATGATTTTACATCTGGTATTATTATCAAGCGTAACTCCAGTTAGACTATATTAAAATTTGGCAAGATCGAGGTGTATGGATCTGTTTGTTCGATACTCTTGCTAATCTCCAAATATCTGACTATGTTAGATCAGTTATTCCTACTTTATACTGCGAACCTGACTTCAAATGCATGTGAAGTTTATATACATGACAAGTATAGTTCCCCAATTTCTAAATTCTCACTATTTTCTTCCATGATTTCAAATGCATGTGAAGTTCAAATACAAGTTTTTATACATGACAAGTATAGTTCCCCAATTTCTAAATTCTCACTATTTTCTTCCATGATTTACATCATGACTGGATCCTGGTTGATCATTGGACCTCGAAGGTGAAGGCTTCAAAACAAAGGAATTAAATGATTTTACATCTGGTATTATTATCAAATGTAGCTCCAGTTAGACTATTAAAATTTGGCTACATCGATATGTATGGGTCTGTTTGTTCGATACTCTTGCTAATCTCAAATTATCTGACTAGTTATTGAGATCCAGAGATCAGTTAGTCCTACTTTATACTGCGAACCTGACTTCAAATGCATGTAAAGTTCAAATACAAGTAACGTTTATATACATGACAAGTATAGTGCCACAATTTCTAAATTCTCAATATTTTCTTCCATGATTTATATCATGGTCTTAGAATATTGGATCCTGGTTGATCATTGATCCTTGAAGGTGAAGGCTTCAAAACAAAGGAATTAAATGATTTTATATCTGGTATTATTATCGAACGTAGCTCCAGTTAGACTATATTAAAATTTGGCTAGATCGATATGTATGGGTCTGTTTGTTCGATACTCTTGCTAATCAACAAATATCTGACTATGTTATTGAGATCCAGAGATCGGTTAGTCCTACTTTATTTGAGGTTGGTCGTATTATTTGGGTTTGAATCCAGTTTGACCTATTTGAGCCCGAGTCTGAGTCGTGTTTTAGTTAATCCATGCCAACTTAAAAGTCTATAAATAAGTATGTACCTAGTCGTATACAATGAATTAAGGAATGAATACGGCTATCGTCCTTATGAAATTGCATTTGAATTACATATTGGCATGAAGCCAAACCTTAGGTGTCATTTTTAAGGATTTGGGAGAAGAGCTTAGTTAGAGATACTACAATTCACTTACTTGGAGAAGGCACAGTTAGATACAATTGCTTCATACACTATTGTATTTTAGAATAACCAAACAAACTATTAAGCTATGGAAGGATAGTACCTGACAACATTTTGTGACAATGTGCTATTAAAGTAGTTGCAAATTCTTTTTTGACAGTCCCTCATAGGTTCAGTACTATTGATAACTATAAGTGCTGTTAGACATACCTTCTTTCCCAACGACAATGATAGCCACTTCTCAGGCAGACCTTGTACTCCTGATAAAAAGCTCCGGCGGTAAAAATAAGGAAGAAGTGATGGGAACCTCCGAGCTAAAACATACATCAATTTTCCTTTTGCTGTCCACTTCTCCCAGGTTTTTTGTCTCTCCTCTTTCGCCATAGTAGAATCATATGGATTAACCATTGGAGCAAACATGGCTGCACCTGAAAGTGTAATTTGAACAAATAAGGAACAAAGTCAAATCATAGAAATAAAATAAAATAACAGTTATATTCTTGCAGCATATATTCATGGCAATAGTCAACAGCCTTTTTCCCAAGCAAAGACACCTCAGTCCACATAGAATACACTATTTCTTGCTATGACATCATAACATTTCACTGAAAAAATTCATTCTCAATGTTTATGTCTCTCTTTTTATTTTTTTTATTAGGCAATATCTTTTATTCCTCCATAATTTAATGTAATAAGGGGACTTTCATTCCTCCATAGGTTAACGTAATAAGGGGACCTAAACCTCATGCTACAAGTAGGGGTCCACCATACCCCCTGAATCGAACATCCTATTCTCTCTCTTTCTATATCCACATGGTAGCAGAGCATGAGATTCCTGAATCGTAGCTTCACCTTTTCCCATCACCCCTCTCGAAACCCTAACCCTAATCAAATCTCCCCCCCACCCCACACACACACACACCCAACACCACCCCCCCCCCCCCCCCCCCCCCCCGCCCAACTCCCTTACCCAACCTGTTAGCCATATCCCGTTATTCTCTTCTTCTATCCACACTCAACTTGCATCGTCAGAACCATTTCAATATCAATACATGATATTTGACTACTGCCTGTGGAAAGAATATTGCAAGATAACTCTATCCTAATTTCTGATTCTCTTCTTCCAAAACATTTTAACACTTCCTCAAACCAACAGCATGTCTTTTTTGTTGTTTTAAGCAGAATATCATTTAGCTCAGCAAAATAATAACTGATGATCTAGCAAAAAAACTAAATATTGGACAAAGTAATTGATTAAACATCAAAACAGACTGAAAAGGACACCTAAACAAGATATCCCTGAGTTTTAGTGGATAAACGATAATAGGAATTCCTTTCTTACAAAAAGCAGCATTCTACTAATTAATTATATTCACTGAGCTAATGATCATGGTAAGATATATGTTAAGATATTATTAGATTTAGGATTAGAATCAAGTCTATCTTTATGTATCTCCTATAAGGATACAGATTCCTTCTCCTGTGCAGATACGGATTCCCCCTCCTATACAGATAAGGATCCGTTCTCCATCTATATATATATTCATAGTTGTATGGCTTTTGTATAGCTTTTGATATCATCATTAATAAAATCAATATTGATAATTTGTTTCATGGTTTAAGAGTCTAAGATTTGTAAATCCTAGGACCATTCATAGAGATCCATACCATTTCGTCATCTACAATCAATATTGCTTGCTACTATTGTGATTACGAAGATCACCCAGTGCCGCCTCTTACCTTCCCCTTAGTTGTGCTAGCTGTACGTTCAAGACCAAGTTAAAGAGTTTCCTCTTGCTGTATGAGCTACACATGCAGCAGCAGGGCCAAACAAGCCAATCCCTGTCATCTGGTTCTCTGCATTGCCAAATACACTTCTCTAAAGAAATTCCAAGGGTTGGGTTTGTGCCTCAACCAACTACAACGACTACTTTATCCTATTATACTAAGAGCCAAATCTACACAAGTCCTTGATTCTAATTTGCCAAGACATGACAGAATATGTTGGGTGCATCTCTGGTATCTTAGATTGAATGTTCATCTCATGAGATTAGACTTCCCTCAGCAAGTTGTCTAATGTGAAACCAGCAGCTTCTACCTTTGTTCGGGCTCCTTCGCGAGGCTAGCTGTCTGAAAGATTATTCTTCACCTCTTCCTCAAGCTTCTTAACTGCCTTTGCTGCCTTTCGGGTTTTTAAAAAAAAGTCGAGTAGTTCCAAGATTTCCTTCCGTCTTCCACTTCCGAGAAGACTCGTGCTCCCACCTCCAGATCCTCTCCTCATCCTTCATGTACTTATTGCAGAAAACATGGTCATTCACCTACCACCTGCTATGTTCGTCAGCAGTCTGGTCTGATTTGTTCTCACTGCCATAAGTCTGGTCACTCCGTGTATAATTGTTTCCTGCTTCATCTATATTTAAAAACTCAATTCTTTGAGCAGATAAAGACATAGGGTTCCTCCTCGACTCGCTCTTCGGTACCTCAGGTTCACATTGTTAATAGTACACATACATCAACATCGACATCTCCTTTTTTTCTCTTCCGTTGAGGCATATATTCAACACCGTCTTACTCAGTTAGAGCTCAAGTCTGTCTTTGCTACCACTACTGGTATGTCTACTTCTTTAATATTAGACTTTGGTACTTCTCATCATATGACTTCTAACATTAGTATATTATCTAGTATTACACCTTTACCATCATATTTTCCCTTTGTATATGATTCTCAGTTGGTAATCACTCAATCCGGCTTCCATTATTTTCGACAATTTAAGTCTTCCATTTTTTTTACATGTTTCTCATTTTATTGACACCTCATATCAATTAGTAGCCTTTGTGAGAGTGGATTTATTGTTGTTTTTTATTCCCTCATATGTTTTGTGAAAGATTTTCGTACGGGCATACGACTAATCATGTTCGTAAGAAGGGACGGTTTTACCACTTAGAGTTTCTTAACCTTCCATCATCTCGACATTTAAGTTCTAGTGATGCTACTATCTCCACGTCTACTAACTTGTGGCACAAACGTTTAGGTCCATATTTCAGAGCCTCATCTAAAGAATTTATTACATAGTGGAGCTCTGGGGCATATTTCTTTCTCTTCTCTATCCACATGTACAGACTATAAGCTGACAAAAAACTTAAGTCTTACATTTTTCTAAAAGTTTATCTAAATCCAGTACTGTTTTTGAATTAGTCTATTCTAACATATGGGGACCTGCTCCTATCCCATCTATGACTGCTTTTGTCTACTACGTAAGCTTTATTGATGATTACATTCGTTATACTTGGATCTATCTTATGTGTCACCGTTCCTAACTTTCTATCATTTATAAAACGTTTACTACTATGATTCATACTTAATTCAATGATAAGATTATGATTTTTCGCTCTGATTGCGCTTGTATCTCTCTGCTACAAAGTGATCCATTTTGGAATCTCATAGTACACTTTTTCAGCAGTCGTGTCCTTACACTCATGAACAGAACGGGGTAGCCAAGCACAAAAATTGTCATATTCTTGAGACTACTCGTGTTGTCTTGTTATCATCTTATGTTCCTTAAAAATTCTGGATAGAGGCCATTCTTACCTTTGTTAATCTAATCAATATTACTCCTTCATATATTTTATCTGGTCAGACACCTCATGAGAGACTTTTTCATGTCCTGATTACAACATACTTCGCACTTTTTGGTGCACTTGTTTTGTTATTCTTCCTTTGAATGAGTGCACAAAGCCGACAGCTCGATCAGCCAAGTGTGTTACTCGATTTTAGTTCCAAGCACAATGAATACCATTGTTAACATCCCTTGGCCCGTAGTCTTCGTATATCTCGACAAGTCATGTTTCTAGAGGAGTCTCCTTATTTCAGTCCCACCTCAGGATATTCATTTCTTGTTTCCCTAGCTCCGTCGTCTTATGTTTCCATTGATCATACTCCTTTGCATCCCTCTCATGATACATCTCCACATGCGATACCTCCGCCGCTGTCTCATGAGGATCCTCCACATATTCCACCAACCTCCACTACACCGTATACGCCTCTACTACGATACCTCCACCGTTGTCTCATGAGGATACTCCGCATATTCCACCAGCCTCCGCTACACCATATACGCCTCTACTACAACCTCTCGATAGTCACCGACCTCCTGCTCGTCTGCTCTTTTTACCCCCAATTGTTCTGGTCCATCAGAAAAGTTTGGTTTTGCTACCTTAGTTTAATATTCTTTACAGTTTCATTCCTTAATGTTATCCATACTATACAAGAGTTCATTTCTTATCAAAAGGGACATAAGGCTATGGCAGAGGAATTTCAAGCATTTCAGCAGACAAGCACTTAGGATGTCGTTCCACCCCTAGACGAGCTGTTAGTTACAAGTGGATCTTCAAGGTTATGTATCGACCTGACAAATCCATTGAGTGACACAAGGCTTGTTGGCATAAGCATGTCATGATCAACTTAATTTTGACAATTAACAAAATCCTGATTCGATATATACAAGTACAAACTCAACACTGCTACATTCAAGACTGCGACACAGCAACATTATAAAATTGACAAAGACTGCAACAGAATATTTGTAATTTTATTTCGATCTATGTATTTGAATTTTATTTTGAGTCTAGAAATATGTACATCGAGTCGCACTGGTATTAGGAAGCACAAACCTATACCCATATTCAGTCTACTCGAAATTGACTCAAACCCAACATTCGGGCCACAAAAATAGGTCCACAAAATAATCCCAAACCTAGTCAAATTGGACTGAACTGATCTAAAAAGACAGAGTTCGGACCGAACTTAGACCGAACTCGGTCCCCCTAGGATCCAGTCTTCCTGGATTGTCTCAGTCATCCACAAGATCAGGGTGCAAAATTTAAATTTATGAACGTTGGGCACCGAACTCTGGCCGAACCCGGTTCAGAAAAACCCTATAAATAAAGATAAAATTCCACCATTCCAAATCACTCAATTTCATTCAATCATCTCTTATCTTTTATACTCCTTACCTGAGCTACAAACGTCTCATTCCCAATTATCTTTTATACTCTTTACCTGAGCTACAAACGTCTCATTCCCAAGAGCAACTCCCACAACCTTCTAGTGCCAAGTGTGATCTCGATTAGAAGTCTCGAAGAGTTGTAAAAGCTTGAAAATCAAGTTTTCGTTCAAGTGTTTAAAGTTGGCGAGTACTTCAGATCAAAGCTCGTAGTGTTGTAAGAAGTTGGCAAACCTTCGGATCAAAGCTTGTGATGTAAGCTATTTCACAACTAGTGGATTAACATCGAGCAGAGTTCTCGAGACTGGATTAGTCCTCCACGAGGAAAACCAGTATACATCGCATTGTTAGCGTTTATGAATTCTTACTTAGCATTTACTTTGCTGAGTTATTTTATACTCATTGCATATTTCTATAGTTATCCGCATATTTTTTTTAAGTTGGTAATTGACTTAAGTTTTTAATTGGACTATTGTAACACACTCTATTCACCCCCCTCTAGAGTTTTCCTCAATTGGTGTCAGAGTAAGGACTCTTGATCGGGATTAACATCCTTGAGTAGATCCATGGCAACCACTAGATCCATTTACACCAACAATGGTGAAGGTCAGTCCACAAATAGGTCACCCATAGTTGATGGTACCAACTACACGTACTGGAAAACACGTATGAGTTTCTATTTGAAGTCTCTTGATTCTGACTTATGTATAATTGTTATTTATGGATACAAAAAGCCTGCTAGAATTATTGTTGATAGTAACCTTATAGAAAAGCCTAATGATAAATATACTGAGTTGAAAAAGAAGCAAGCTACTCTTGATGCTAGAGCTATTAATGTTTTATTTTGTGTTGTTGACAAGATTGAATTCAACAGAATATCCACCTGTACCACTTCACATGAGGTTTGAAAACTTCTTGAGGTAACCCATGAAGGAACAACACAAGTGAAGGAATCCAAGATCGGCAGATTGACACAGGAATATAAGACATTCAAGATGAAGCCAAATAAGACTATTACACAAATGTTCACAAGATTTTTTGATATTGTTAATCCTCTATCTTCTCTTGACAAGGAGTACAACAATCATGAAAAGATTCGCAAAGTGCTTCGAGGACTCACCCAAAATTGGAACCTAAAACGACGACGGTCATAAAAGGAAACGATCTCACCACAATGTCTATTGAGACACTCATAGGTAAGCTAATGGCCAATGAGTTGGATCTCAAAGACTTTGAGGAATCAGCTCCAAAAGAGAAGACAATCGCCTTCAAAGCTCATCACACGAGAAAGTCCAAGAAGATGAAACTAAAGACGAGAAATCAATCGATAAGGATCTGGCACTTTGAACTTTATAATTTTTTCTTGAAGTTTGAGAAATCAAATCGAAAGAAAAAGGAGTATGACAAAGAAGAACCTGTATGCTACAACTGCAAGAAAGCTGGCCACATCAAGAAAGACTGCCCTACAACTAGAAAAGAAAGTCGCTATGAACATTCAAACGAGACAAAGACTTCATCAAGGAATTATGCAAACACAAGCATATGGTGCGAGAGCGAAGCAAGCGATTCTGAAGAACAAGAGAATCATCGCAATACTGCAAATGTATGCCTAATGGCATTAACAGACAAGGTAACTACGAATTCTCTTTATGAAAATTTTACTCTTGATGAATTATCTGATGCTTTCAGTGATTTGTTAGAAGATTATAAAAAGATGATAAATAAGTATAACCAAATTAGGAAAGAACTTTAGGACTTACAGACTGAGTATATGAAATAGTCTCAATTATTAGATGAGGTTAAATCCACTTCCAGTGACACGAATGAGATATCATCTTTAAAGTTAACTTTGCATAATGCTCTTGAAAGTATTGAAAAGAGTACACAAGAGAATGCAAAACTTAATGAACTCTACGAGTCCGAAAAGAAGAAGTATAACTTAACTGCACAGAGAATAGATGCACTTTTGCTAAGTACAATAAAATCTATGCCGCCTCTAAAAAATTAGAGATTAAATTGGAAAAACAGGTAGTACAACCTATAACCCAATTTAAAACAAGACACATGACAAAACACAAGGTCACTCACAACAAGACACAAGCAAGGCTAAAGCTTCTAGTAACCATGCTTTTTATTACAAGTATCCACGAAAATCATATCACACTACTGCACACTTTCACAAAGTTGCACCTAGCCTTAATGTTCATGCTAATTGTCATTATTGTGGTGCTCATGGACACATTTCACCTCAGTGTAGAACTAGAAAGCTAGTTGATATGAATGTTTATATGTGAGTGCCAGAAACTAACACAACATGGCCCTCAAAGGAGTGGGTACCAAAGGTTACATCTTCAACTTTTGTTGTAGGTGGACCAACCTACACATACTAGAAGCAAGTAGATTCTCGATAGCGGGTGCTCACGGCATATGACAGGTGACGCTACTCTTTTCGCAACACTATCGATGAAAAATGAAGGATACATCTCCTTCGAAAATGATCTTAAAGGCCACATTATCGATAACGGTGATATCGGTAAATATCATTTTCCTATTATTAAGAATGTATGTCTTGTAACGGAATTGAAACATAACCTTATAAGTATTAGTCATCTAATTGACAATGGTTATGCAGTCAATTTTGTTAAATACAAATGTCTTGTTAATGATTTATCAAGTGGCAAAACTATATATATGAAGGAATTAGGAAAGATAACATAGATGTCTTCTTGCTAAGAAAGATAAGAGCTGGTTATGGCACATGCGACTAAGACACGCAAACATGGATACCATCTCAAGACTCTCAACAAAGAAGCTGGTAAACCAGAGATCACCTTCATGAAAGACAAGGTATGTGCAGAATGTGAGAAAAACAAACAAGCAAAGTCTTCATTTAAATCTATCAAAGTTGTAAGTACTTCGAGCCCTTTACAGCTGCTTCATATGGATTTATTTGAACCAAGTAGAGTCGTCAATCTAGGTGAAAAAATCTACACTTTTGTTATTGTTAATGATTTTTCTAGATATAGTTGGCTTTTCTTTTTATCAAATAAAAGTGATGCACTTTCTAAATTTGAAATATTTTGCAAAAATGTTCAAAACGAAAAAGACTTTATGATTACTCGATTCCGAAGTGATCATGGAGAAAAATTCGAAAAATGCATATTTCAAAAACTTTTGTGATTCAAATGGTTTTTATCATGAGTTTTCTTGTCATACAACTCAACAAAATGGCGTTGTGGAGCGGAATAATACAACTTTTGGCGATATGGCTAGAGTCTTGTTAAATCCTATGCAGTTAAAAACGGTTTTTTCATGATAACGGTCCAATAGAGTTATTAATATATCACCGATATATCGGATTTATAACAGTAAATATCGGTTTACATTTAAACACAATTTTTATATATGATCAACACTTTTAATAGTTATCTATTACAAAATATGCAAGAAGAGTTTCTTAGAGCATTAAAACTAAAAGGTTCATAGTTCATTCCAAAACTAACATTAAAATATAAAAAGTACCCATCTCAACGGTTTAACTAATATGAAAACAAAAATGTAGCAGTCGGCAGAATAAGAATAAGAAGAAAATGTAGCAGCAGCAGGAAGAATAAAAAAAAAGTTACAGAAGAAGAAGAGAAGAAGAAGAAATTAAGTTAAAGAAGAAGAAGAAGAAACGTACCAGCAGCCGCAATAGCAAGTTCTCCGCTGATTTTTTTTTCTCTCTCACCCCGCAGGACCCATCCCCACTTTATACATAATCTAATTGTGATATATCGGTTTTTTTCAAAACCGATATATCACAACATATCGGTCATATCGGCCGATTATATCGGTTCCGATATTTAACCGATATTTCAAAAAAAATCGGTTTAGGACCGATATCGATATATATCGGTTATATAACCGATATATATCGGTTATTAACTACATAGGTTAAATCAATTCAACCTTCCGAAATATTTTGGGCAGAAATTGTAAATACATCATGCCATATTTTGAATAAGGTTCTGATTCGACCTATATCGAAGAAGACTCTCATGAACTTCGGTTTGGTAGAACTCCTACAATTTATTATTTTAAAGTTTTTGGCTGTCGTTTTATCTTAAACACCAAGGACAACTTGGGTAAGTTTGATGCTAAAACCGACGAAGATATTTTTCTTGGTTATGCTGCTAAAAGTAAAAAATTTAGAGTTTTCAATAAATGTTCATTACCTGTTGAAGAATCTATTAACGTTACTTTGATGAGCTTAACAGTCATGTACCAAGTGACAGTGATGATGAAGATGTTGGAACAACATCCTACAAGGAACCAGCCCCTGATGATACAGCAACTGATACAAGTTACTTGAAAAGTTTGCCTAAAAGGTTGTGCTTCACAACTGATCATCCAGAACAGCTGATCATAGGTGACGTATCAAAAGGAGTAAGCACTCGTTCTGCAAATAGAAATATTGTTGCAAATGTAGCTTCCATTTCTCAAATAAAACCTAAGAATGTTAATAAAGTTTTTATTGGTGAGTTTTGGATTTATGCTATAGAAGAGGAATTAAACCACTTTAAAAAAATCAAGTTTGAGAACTTGTTCCTATACCTAATAATTTTTCGGCGATTGACACCAAATGGGTATTCCGAAATAAACTTAGTGAGGATGGACAAATCACACGTAATAAAGCACGTCTTGGTCTTGTAACTCAAGGTTATAGCCAAGAAGAATGCACTAACTATGACGAGACTTATGCTCCTGTTGCGAGACTAGAATCCATCGCATGCTTTGTGCTTTTTCAAATTTTTATAATTTTAAATTATTTCAAATTGATGTTAAAAGTGCTTTTCTAAACATTTTTATAAAAGAACTTTTTTGTTGAACTCCTCCCTGGATTTGATTATTTTAAATTTTTTAATCACGTTTTCAAGTTAAAGAAAGCATTGTATGGACTCAAACAAACCCCTCGTGCTTGGTTGGGCGCCTCAGTTCTTTTCAACTTGAAGAAGGTTTTTCAAAAAAAAAAAAAATTGACACAACTATTTTTATAAAAACATACGATAACACTATTTTTAGTGCAAATTTATGTTGATGATATCATATTTGGTTCTGACAATACTTTTTGTGAAGAATTTGCTATGTATATGCAGAGTGAGTTTGAAATGAGTATGATGGGAGAACTCACCTTCTTCCTTGGACTTCAAGCAACACTCACAGGGCACATTTATCAATCAAGCTAAGTACATCAAGGATTTGCTGAAAATATTCGATATGGATAGTGCAAAACCTATTGGTACACCAATGGTTACATCTACTAAGCTCGATCTTGATGAAAATGGTAAACCAGTCGACACATGTAAGTATCGAGTATGATCGGTAGTTACTTTACTTAACTGCTAGTCGTTCCAATATAATGTACAGTGTTTGCCTATGTGCTAAATATCAGGCTAACCCTAAAGAATCATATTTGTGCGCAGTTAAGCGTATCTTTCGATACCTTAAAGGAACTTTGACAGTAAGCTTGTGGTATCCCAAAACCATGTCCTTTGATCTTATAGGTTATTCGGATGCTGATTTTGCCGGATGCAAAGTCGATCGTAAAAGTACCAGTTTGTTGGTTTAGTAAAAAACAAAATTATGTTGCATTATCAATTACTGAAACTGAGTACATAGCTGCAGGACGTTGTTGTGCACAAATTTTGGGGATGAAGTAAACCTTAGAAGACTATAATTTATTTTATACGAACATTCTCATATTCTGTGACAACACTAGCACTATTAATCTTACAAATAACTCAATATGTCACTCACGCATTAAACACATAGAAATTAAACATCATTTTCTTAGAGATCATCAGATACACGGAGATATCTGTTTAAAATTTGTTGCTACTGAACATAAATTAGCTGATATATTCACAAAATCCTTAGCTGAAGAACGCTTTAACTTTATTCGTCGAGAATTAGGAATTTTGACTTTCGATGTTGTATAAAGATATATGTTGCTTATATTCCTTTCAAATCTATAATCTTTATAGTAATAATTACTTTTGGGTACACACTGAAAAGGTCATTTCTGTCAAAAAGGTGTAAATAGCCTTAAGCGACACGGTATTTAAGTGTCTTCGGACCACCGCTAGCTGATATCCGGCCCCTATAGCTAATCCAAGATAATCAATGCTTTATAAAATAAATGATTTGTTAAAGTTTATTTTGCACTTGTTTCTATAATATAGCCGCGAATTCAAACTCTTTATTTTGACTTAAAGTTTGTGAATGATACTTTAATGCTTGGATTTTTTCTAAAAAGATTGATATCATATATGCTAATAATTTTTCACTTTTATTGTAACCTTCAGGCTTCAAGAAAATGTTTTAAGATTCATGTTTCTATTTCGATCACTACATGTCTGCAACAGTGTATTGCAATATTCGTCTGTATCAGACTATATATTTCTCTTTTATATGTTTTTGTTTCTTCACTCTACTTTTATGTGTCATATCAACGATTTCGGAGGAGCTTTTCATTTCGATCAAATGACAAAGGGGGAGAAGAAGAAAAAGGCAAGTTTGCTCTCACAATTTGCGGGGGACCGTTGCTTATCGCGACATACCATATTTGTAGATGTATCGATCATAGTTTGTCAATTATCAAAATAGGAAAGATTGTTGGCACAAGCATGTCACGGTCAACTTAATTTTGACAATCGACAAAACCCTGATTCGATATATATAAGTACATATTGAAGACTGTTACATTCAAGACTGCGACACTGCAACAGTAGAAGATTTGACAAAGACTGCAACAGAAGATTCATGATTTCATTTTGGTCTATGTATTTGAATTTTAGTTTGAGTCTAGGAATATGTACATTGAGTCGTACTAGCATTAGGAAGCTCAAACCTATACTCATATTCAGTCCACTCGAAACTGACTCAAACCCAACATTCAGGCCACAAAAACAAGTCCACAAAATGATCCCAAAACTAGTCAAACTCGACTTATCTAATCTAAAGAGACAGTTCGGACCAAACTCGGGCCTCCTAGGATCCAGTCTTTCTGGATTGTCTCAGTCATCCACAAGATCATGGTGCAACGTTTAAATTTATGAACGTTGGGCACCGAACTCTGGCAGAACTCGGTTACGAAAAATCCTATAAATAGAGATCAAGTTCTACCAATCCAAAGCACTCAATTTCATTCTATCATCTCGCCTCTTTCATACTCTTTACCTGAGCTACAAACGTCCAATTCCCAAGAGCAACTCCGACAGCCTTTTATTGTCAAGTGTAATCTCGGAGAAGTCTCGAAGAGTTGTAAAAGCTTGAAAATCAAGTTTTCGTTCAAGTGTTTGAAGTTGGAGACTACTTCGAATCAAAGCTCATGCTATTGTAAGAAGTTGGCAAGCCTTCGGATCAAAGCTTGTGTTGTAAGCTATTTCACAAATAGTGAATTAACATCGAGCAGAATTCTCGAGACTGGATTAATCCTCCACAAGGTTGTAAAAATCGCTAGTCGGTTCGTGGGGACTAGGGATTAATCGTTTAGAATTATATATATATATATATATATATATATATATATATATATATATTGGAACTTCCAAGTAGAAAGAAAAGGATAATGACAATAAAATAAAATTTGGTCATGTCAAAATAAAGAAACATATGGCCCTATGCTCATGTGACATGAATGAAGTGGAAATTAAAAATATATATTGGGTTCTATTGTAGTCAATGGTTACATATAGGAACTTAAAGTAAGGTGCAATCCTACATGGAGGCTAGGCCTGCAAGACCTGGAAAATAAGTATTCTTTTTTTCTTTAAGTTCCCTGAGTCATCGGTCACATGCAATCAAAAGGAATCATTCACTTTACTTTATTTTTCTATGAGTCAACCGAGAAACCCATCATGTGATCACTGACGCACCAATTAATGCTAGCAGCATGTCATCACTCTCACATGCACTCAAAAGGGAATTCTTTCATGTAAGACCCTTCACTTTACTTTATTTTCGTATGAGTCACCTAAGAACTATGTAGATAGAAATGTAGATAGAGGGAGATGTGTCATCCATCCTATTTTGTAAACACTCATATGCAAAAAGGAAAAGCAAATGGATTTTCTAGTTATTCTCACCGGTGCGGTCAACGGTCAACACAACTCAACTATAAACTCCTTACCACTCTCTCTCATTTCACTCTAATTTCTCTCTGCTTTTTGTTGTTGCCATGGCGAACTCCTCGTTCTTCAACGTTGTTGTCGTCGTCATCGCCTCCGTGGCCGTCTTCATCCTTCTGTTGACGATGGTGTGCGGCGCCCGCGTGCCTCCTACGAAGGGCTTCACTATCAACGGACGAGTTTTTTTTTAACCGCACCGTCGGCCGACTAGGAACCACCTAGCCATCT
The DNA here is from genome assembly GCA_036927795.1 of Iris macrosiphon. Taxonomy (NCBI): domain Eukaryota; kingdom Viridiplantae; phylum Streptophyta; class Magnoliopsida; order Asparagales; family Iridaceae; genus Iris; species Iris macrosiphon. Next base: position 61,475,409 of record JAYESA010000008.1, on the reverse strand, counting down.
AGACTGCCTAGTCGGCCGACTAGGCTCGATTTTAAGCATTTTTTATTTTATGGCCGATTAGGACCCAACTCCAGTCGGCGGGAGCCGACTACCGACTAGTCAGCCGACTAGAGCGATTTTTACAACACTGATCCTCCACGAGGGAAACCGATATACATCGCGGTGTTAGCGTTTATGAATTCTTACTTAGCATTTACTTTGCTTAGTTATTCTATACTCATTGCAAATTTCTATACTTATTCACATATATTTTTAAGTTGGTAATTACCTTAAGTTTTTAATTGGATTATTGCCACAAACTCTATTCACCCCACTCTAGTGTTGCCCCTAAAGGCTCGCCTTGTTGTCTGAAATTTTACACGAGCATGGAATTGACTATGATGAGACCTTTTTGCCCCTATCGCTCAGTTAACCACAGTTCGTACATTACTAGTTGTTGCTGCCGTTCGTTGATGGCCACTCTATCATATGGAAGTGAAGAATGCATTTCTTTATGGTGTTTTATCCGAGGTTGTCTATATATAGTCCCCTCTAGGTCTTTCTACTCCGTCGGGACATTTGTCGCTTTCGTCGTACTATTTATGGTCTGAAGCAAACTCCTCGAGCTAGGATCGAGTGTTTCCGGAGTGCTATTTATGAGGCAGATTTTCAGTAGTATTCTCAGGATCATTCTCTATTTATGCGATCATCACCGAGGGCACGAGCTCTTCTCTTACTCTATGTGGATGACATAATTTTTACTGACGATGATTCAGCAGGAATTGCAGCTACTCAAAGGTACCTTCATCAGCAGTTTCAGATGAAAGACCTTGGCTATCTTCGCTACTTTCTTGGACTCGAGATTGCACAAATTAATAGAGGATTACTTGTTTCTTAATAAAAATATACTTTAGAGATTATTTCGTCAACATGTCTATCGGATAGTCAGACAATTGATACTCCTTTGGAGCTTCATGTCAAGCTTTGCCCCACAGATGGTGAGCCTCTCACTGATCCTACTCACTACAGACGGCTAGTGGATCGATTTGTGTATCTCTATTTGGCCAGGCCAGATATTTCTCCTGTAGTTAGTGTCATTAGCCAGTTTGTTTTTGCACCTCAATCAGCTCACTATGGTACCTTATTCCGGATTCTCCATAATCTTTAGTGCTCCATTACGCGCTCATTATTCATGTCTTCTAAATCTACTCAACAGCTTCGAGCATTTTTACAATACGGATTTAGCAGAAGATCCAACTACCAGACGATCTATTAAATGATTATGTTTGTTCCTTGGTGCTTCATGATTCTGTTTGTTCCTTGGTATTCATTGATTTCATAGCGAAACAAAAACAAGTCGTCGTTGCATGTTCTTCTACTGAGGTGGAGTACAAAACTATGGTTGCCACCACCAGGGTTGATCATTCATGTACAGAAACTGCTATCTGATATGGGCATTGTTCCTACATGACCTACGTCGCTTTACTGTGATAACAGGAGTACTATACAGATTGCAAACAATCCGTTTTTTCATGAACAGACAAAGCAAATTGAGATTGATTGTCATTTCATCCGAAGCAATTTTTGACGGACACTATTTTTCAACCACATGTGACCTCCGTTGATCAACTGGCAGATTTCTTACAAAGTAACATCCCATACTGCGATTTCAGTTCTATTTGGCAAACTCATATTGTTTGATCCATCAAGAGTTTCGGGGGGATGTTAAGATATGATTAGATTTATGATTAGATTCAAGTCTATCTTTATGTATCTCCTATAAGGATATAGACTCCCTCCTATGCAGATACGAATTCCTTCTGCTATACGGATATGGATCTATTATCCATCTATATATATTAATAGTTGTATGGCTTTTGATATCATATATTAATAAAATCAACATTGTTGATTTGTTCCAGATCAAATAATGTAAGCAACAAATAATTGATCATTAATAGTAATCAAGGATAGCTTTATTATGTAAACCAATGGATTAAGAAGAATACTAGATGGTATCAGTGAGCAAATATGCAAAGTTTAGTGAAGCTCTCACAAGACTCTCAGCAAGTAACATATTTTGTCACATGAAACCCATACAACATGCATCACAACTAATAAGAATGGCAAGATAGGAAAGAAAGATGTATTGTTTTGCAAAATGTATATGAAAACAGCTCTGCTAGGAAAGACTGTTTTTAAGATTATAGGAAGACTACATCTATTGTTTTGTTTGTAAGGACAATCTATGTATATTTCTTTTCACTTGTCAGATGCTGTAAGGAAAGAAGGCATTATAAATTACTAGAACTCTCCATCTACTAGGTTCAGTTGGAGACAGGTTTAGGTTGTCTTACGTAGGATTCATCCGGAGCAGCAAGTACCTTTTCACTACTTACTTGCCACAATGAAAAAACACTCCCAGACATTCCTCAGCTTCCAGAGCATCTGATTACAAGCATTCTTTTTAACTATAATCTGATGTGACAAAAAGTTCTTTTTCACTACTTATTCTACTGGGCAGTGGAGAGGGTAAGTCCCACCATTGTTCTAAAAATCGGCCTAGACAGCCGTTTAGGAGGCGCCTAGGCGCTAGACGGCCACCCGTTACACCGAAAATGTTCTGTTCGGCGGTCTTAGGCGTCTATTCGGCCTTATTAGGGCATGCTCGTCCCTATTTGGACCTGTTCGGCCATGTTCGGCCTATTCGGTTTACAAAAAAAATTCAAATTTGGAATATCAAAAAAAAATCAAAAAAATCAAAAAAAAAATCAAAAAAATTAAAAAATTAAAAAAATTAATTCAAATTTCAAAAACAAATTCAAATATTTTGAAACAATTTCAAAATTTTCAAAAAAAATTTATGTGCGGCGCTCCGCCGAACCGATTCCGTCTAGCGAAATTTAGAACATTGAGTCACACAACTCAACCACCTTCTCCCCTGTACAATAATCAAACATCGAAAAGTGTAGCAATGTACAAGCAGATTTTGAAGCAATTATCATCAAACATGTCGTAACTTTCAAGCAAGGTTCAAAAACTCGGTATCGGTATCGGACAGTTTGTATGAGTATCTGTATCGGCAGTATTGGCAGAATCGACGGTATCGGATCGGAGTATCGAATTTTTGGTATCGGCTGTATCGACAATATTTAAATAATTATTAATAAATTAGTAAAAAAATAAAAAAAATTACATATTTATGCATTATTTAAGTGTTTTTTATGTTTTTTATTATAATTGAATAAAACAATAGTCATCCTTGCTGAATGGTTTACCTGCGATATATAAGTTTTCTTCCTTTACATGTTTTTAGTTACAATCTTACTATGTCATTATATCCGTCCTAATTGAATCTTGTATTGTTCTATAGGTTTCAATTTTGACGAATTAAGGCGCATAGAGGGAGGCACAAGAGATTAGAAGAAATGCAAATGGCAGGATGAGATCATGAGACAAGAATCACAAGACCCATAATTATATTTGTCCAGATATTTTTTAAATTTTTTGTAAAAAAAATAAGATTTAATTATATTCAGAATTTTAGTTTTATGCATAGTTACAAATTGTTACAATGTGATCCATGACACCAATTATTTTGTTTCATAATATACCGAAATAAAATTAGCTACAAGATTTACATGTTTGAATTTAAAAGTACGACAGAAAATCACTTAGCCAGAAAATTTCATTGGGACTCTGGTAGAATAAGACCAGAGTCCAAAAAAAACATTAATAATAATAAAAAAAAATATATTAAGTGATATATATATATATATATATAAACAATAAAATGTTAATAATAATAAAAAAGAGTCACAATGAATTTTGTTGGCTAAGTGATATATATATATATATATATATATATATATATATATATATATATATATATATATATATATACACACATTCTTATAATGAGACTTCAAAACGGCTCAAAAGTAAACCGTCTAAGCCGTTTGTAAATACTCAACCAATTATTTTAAAAAATTAATATTACGTAAAAAAAATTGTTCGAAAAAAATAATTATTTCCCATCAGACTTAGGTTCGAATTCAATATTCTATTCAATAATAAAAAAAACGTTACATGCAGTAATAAATATTGTTAGATAGTGTATATATATACAATAAAATACGTTGCAATAATAAAAAATATTACATAGATAACAATATTAGATAACATATATATATATATATATATTGAATTCAATATTCTCTTCGTTAACGTTTTTTATTATTGAATAGAATATTGAATTCGAACCTAAGTCTGATGGGAAATATATATATATGTTATCTAATATTGTTATCTATGTAATATTTTTTATTATTGCAACGTATTTTATTGTATATATATACTATCTAGCAATATTTATTACTGCATGTAACATTTTTTATTATTGAATAGAATATTGAATTCGAACCTAAGTCTGATGGGATATATATATATATATATATATATATATATATATATATATATATATATATAGGTTCGAACTCGAGTGACTCTTGTGGTTACCGAAGAGAGATATATAAGATCCGACTGGGTGGCAGAAGGTCAGTGGATCGAGACACGGGACGTATTATTCCTTCCATTTATAAATGGTGGGAGTTGGGGGGCAATGGGCCCAAAGGCATGCAATGCAATGTGCACAAAAGTCCCGAGCGTTACGCCGGGTCCCTTGCGTTACGCCAGAAAGTCAAAAAATAAATAAATATATATATATATATATATATATATTTGCAAGTCACTCAATAAATATATATACATGCAACATAAACATAAGACTTAAAAAGAGCTTGTGGCTAGCAGTGGAAACTATGTTTTGTTGCTGCGGTTTGTAAGGGACAGTTTCTGGTTCGAGCGGTCTGTTTGTAAAAAAAATTGACTTTTTTTTAATACACAAAGTAAATCCTAGCCCTATATATAATATCGTGGAGAGGAGAGAAAAAAATCGGCTGACATGTTTCTCTCCCTCTCCGCCTCCACCGTTCCACTCCTATTTCTCGCCTCCACCACGCCCAAACCAAACGGAGATGAAGGAGACCACCGATCCTCTCGCCTCCACTCCTCTCGAGCACAGGCGTTGACGTCGGCGTCGGCTGCGGCGAATACGAAGGCTGAGGCGGCCGAGGTGTTTGACTTCGACTAAGGGGCTTTATTACCTCCTAAAAATGAGGTAAATTCTTTACGATTTCTGTAAATTATTTTCTTTTCTTTGTGGTGGTTGTTTGTAGACAGATCTGGATCTATTTATAGAATTTTTTTGTTGAATTTTTTCAATTTTTCATTATTGATTTCTCTGTAGGGATTCGACATCTCTGCCAAAGCAAAGTTTTTTTTTTGGGAGATTCGATTCTTCACATTTTTTCTAGAATATCGGTTCGTATCGGTCATGTATCGGCCGATATGAACCGATCCAAAAAAAATTATGGAGGTTTCGGCCGATACCGATAATTTTGTCAAGTATCGGATCGGCTGTGCCCAGATCCGATCCGATACGGCCGATACGTATCGGTATCGGCCGATACTTTAAACCTTGCTTTCAAGATGATTTATCAAACAAGAACAGTGTAGTAGTAGTTGAAATGGAGGCGCCATTGCAACTAGAATGGGATAATTCTCATTAGGTTCTTCGCCTTATAAATAAATATATCGGACATTCAATCCATGTGACGTCAATAAACCTAACTAAACATCACTAATGATGTCAATAAACCTGACAAGAAAAGGAAAATACATAATAAATGGATAAAATAAGATAATTGAATCATTTTCAACACGTCCCCATAGGCTGGAACTTTGTGGAAACAAGTCCAGCTTGGAGAGAGAAAAAAAATAAACTACATAATAGCTGAAAATGTTAGGGCATCAAAACTAAAGAGGTGGCGCAAGAAATGAAAGAAATCAACTCATGAAAGCTTGAGAAGTCCCATAAATGATGCATAGAAAGAGGCTCTAAAAACAAAAAAATCTCGCAAGAAAATATCCAAAGAACGTCGTGTTCCAAACACCAAGGATATCGCGAAAATAAGCAATATAAAATAGGGGTTCCGATGAACAAAGAAATTCCGGAAGAAGTCATCTAAATAAAGTCGGGAGTTCTAATATCAAAGAAATCCTAGAAGAAGTCAAAAAACAGAAGCAGCTTTGGAAAATCAAAAAAAAAACCCAAAAGAAGACAAAAGCTAGGGTTCAAGAAACGAAGAAATCCTAGAAGAAATTGGAAAATATCGGAGATCCAAAAAATGAAGAAACCACAAATATGAACCAAAGAAACCAGTAGCTTTTGAAAAAGCAAAAAAAAAATTCCCAAAAAAGATGAAAGTTGGGGTCTGAGAAATGAAAAAATCCCAAAATTGATCAATAGCAAGCCAAGGCTCCGATAAAATAAATATTTCTCGGAAGAGACCATCTAAAGTGTTTGGGCTCTACGAGAAATCTATAAGTAGGTAGGGCGGCCTCGAAAAAAAACAAGAAATATCGGAAGATAACATCCAAATAGGCCATGGCTTTGAAGAATGAGAAATATGAATAAATACATCCAAAGTAAGACGGGCTCAGCCACCAGGTGTTGGCCCAACCGATGGGGGCTTGTGGTAGATAACATGGAGGTCTTGGGTTCAAGACCAGACCATACAAAAATGTGGGGCTTTGAAAAATGAGAAAACTAGGAAATAATTGATAGAAATCGGGTTTCACAAACAAAGAAATCCCATAACAAGTCGTCCAAGGAAAACCGGGACTCCTAATACATAAGAAATTTCGGAAAAAATCATGCAAAGAGAACCAAGGCTTGGAATACCGAACAAATCCTAGGAGGAATCATCCAAAGAGAACCGAGATTTCAAATACCGAAGAAATCTCAAAAATGAACTATAGAAAGCCGGAGCTTCACATAGAAGATACCCCAAAAGAAAACAAATGAGCGTCTGGAAATTATGTATCGAAGAAATTCCTAGAAGAAATAGTATCAACAAATCATCACAACAAGATATGTTTTCTGGATTGTGTTTCATGGCAGCTATCTATTGGGTGTATTGGGAACTAGAAATATGCATTGGGTGTACTGGGACCTAGAAATATTTTGTGATGACCATACGAGAAAACCTTCATTGGATTTGCCTAAGATCTTTGGAATTCATTTATTTCTCTCATGAGTAGCTTGCTTTAGCTGGCTTTGGCACATTTCATGTATCAGATCACCCACTCCGAGATCAAGCCAATGAAAAAAAAAATCGCAAATTGACAACACAAGAAATCTCGAAAGAAATAAACTTCAAGAACTAATATGTGCCTAAAGTACTAGACGGAGTAGAGGTAGCAGACATCGCCAAAGAAGTAGAGAAGAAGTTTGAAAATTTTGCATGAGTAGCGAACACCAAAAACACACACCGAGAGGACACTACGATATGCCAAAAAATGATTTAGAGGACAAAATGGGTCAAAAAGATGTATATGATGAACCAAAATAGGGGAAATGGGTCAAATAGGGTTAAAAAGTTTGGATAGAGTAATAAACAGATCCAAAATTGTTTTCATTGGGTCTGGAACTTAAGTTAATTAACTACGGCCGTTAGTTTAATTGAAGGGTAGAGATAAATGGGGATCCATGGTTTTAATGTGTATGGATACAAGGATATGAGTAGTATTGAACCTGAACCATTGGATATAGATCCAATAGGCAAGATTAAAGCAGACTGGAATAGATGAAATTAGGGTTAGGGTTAGGCATTTTTCTTCCTCAACAAAGGCAGGAAGATGTGAGGATGGATTAGTGGTCGTCGGAAGTCATTAGTCGTCAGGGAAGGACTGGGAGGAGTGACACAGTGGATGGTTAGTTTTAGGGGTCAAGGCGACACGAGGAAGCTATCAGGGTCGCCTGAGATCGGTCGTCGAGGTGCCGGAATAGGTGTGATATGAGTAGGATTGAATCTGAACCATTGGGTATAGATCTAATAGGAAAGATTAAGGGGACCGGAACAGATGAAATTAGGGATAGGGTTTGGGCATTTTTCTTCCTCAGCAGAGGCAGGAAAATGCGGGGATAGATTAGTGACAATTAGTCGTTAGGGAAGGACTGTGAAGAGTGACACTGTGGAGAGTTGGTTTTAGGAGTCGAGGCGGCACGAGGAAGCCGTCAGGGTTACCTGAGATCGGTCGTCGAGGTGCCGGAGTAGGTGTGGAGGAAATCTGGACCAGGGAGGAGACGAGAAGTCTGGAGCTGATAGTTCGAAGAATCAGGTAAAGGGCTAAGTCGAGGTGACCCCACCATGTTGGACTAAGCAGAGGTGATGGTTGTGGTGAAGTTGGAGAGGGCTTGAGTTCTGGAAATGGCATAAGTGAATTGGAGATGAGGCAGTGGGCAGGAGATGCTTATGGCAAGGGGATCGAACTAGCAGAGGATGACAAAAAAAGATAATTCTCATTAGGCGCTTAGCCTTACAAGATAGTGCATAAGCACACAAACCATGTGACATCACTATTGACGTCAATAAACCTACTTGAAAAGGAAAATACATAAAGCAATAGGTGTCAATAAACCTAACTTGGGAAGGAAAATAAATAAAGCAATAAATGCATAAAATAAGATAACTGAATCTTCTCTTCAATAGTAGTAAATACTCCAAAGTTCCACTTCGCTTGGGTGTCAATGAGGGCAAGCATGGAAAATGGCAAAAAATCTAAGAGTGATTTGAATCCTCTTTCATAATCTTATCGTCCAAGTTAACTTCAAATAAAAGAACAAGGAAAGGTCATTATGTCATCAGACATTAGCTGAAATCACAATTGACACTAAATCGCATTGATATATCAATACATCAACACGCAATTATTGTCGATCTATGTCACTTGTAGATTGAACATTCACTATTTCAACCATGCTGATGTGGTGTCTTCAAACAGCATATCCTTGAGGCTTCTTGGAGCCCTAACGTGTATCAAGATCTCATAAAATTATCGTCACACTGATCTCTAAACTTCCGTAGACAAAAGCTGCTAAAAAGGTAAGTTTGATCTAGGATCACTAAAGGAACAAGTTATTCGAGCTTGGGCTGGCCTTGAACTGAGAAGGAAGGGTTTGAAAAAACCTGTCTTGATGCTTAAACTCAATATATCAAAGGCTTTAGCTTGAGCTCAGCTGGAATCTATGTAAGAAGCTGAACTCAATTCTGAATTTCAATTTCATCTGTAAACCTGTCTACATGGAACAACTACTCGAACATGCTTACATTTCAAATGAGTTTTAGAACTTGTAGAATTGGAACTAAATTCACTAGATTCTCTCTTAAAGGTCTTTCAAAAACATCATGTGCGCTTGATAGATATGTTTCTATTCAAGTGTGATTGAGCATGAATGTCTGTCGCTTGGGCTAAGTCATGTCTAAGTGAACACTTGAAACTGAACATCAGCGAAGATATACTAGCTTAGAAATAAGCTTGAACAAGTATTTCGTTCATGAACAACGTGAACATATTCACAGAAATAAGTCAATTAGCACAATATCTACTCTTCCTACAATGCAGTATATTGCTCCAGTATAACTGATCCTCTGCACCACCCATAGTTTCTTTTACGGGATCCCTTCTTTTATTGCATTCATTCCTAAGTTGCAAGTGGAACACTAGGCTTATAATAATCATGACTCATCAAACCCATCAAATACTACATAAATAAAAGTTATATTAATATATTTGGTGGGAATGAATCATGTAACTTAGTCCTCTACTCACAAGCAAGTTATTGAAATATATGTATTTGGGAAAAATATGAAATATTGTTTTACTACAAAACCTAGTACATAATACAGTCTCCCATAGTTTTTTTTATAGGATCCCTTCTTTTATTGCATTCATTCCCAAGCTGCAACTGGAACAAGTAGGCTTATAATAATCACAACCCATCAAACTCATCAAATGCTATATAAATAAAAGTTACATTAATATATTTGGTGGGAATGAATCATATAACCTTCAGTCCTTATTCGCTTTAGTCAAACACCGAAAGCCTCAAATAATTCTTGTACTATGTGATAACACAAGTTGCTCGAAAATTTTCTTCCAGTATGTTATATTAAAGCTCCTCCACCCCCAACACCACACACACATCATTCACATAATGGAACTGTAAACTAATCTGACTACTTAATTCTGTGACTCATAATTACTTCCACTTTTTAACTTGAAGCTCAAATTTTTAAAATAAATCAACCACTATTTCCTGGGGATCTCGGTAGATTGAAAATTGGGACCGACAACTCATACAAGTATCTCGTGTTTTAGCAAAGCATTAAAATGGCCGAGTTTGGCTGCAAATGCATTACTCAGCAAAAGTGAACAGCATTATTTGGGAACATCGTCATATGATAGAAATACCATGCTGACATATCAAGACCTAGTGATAAGAAATTTAGGAAGGGAAAAATTGCCAAAATGACCACTTTCACAGAAAATTTCTTGCAATATTAGAATAGTGATGTTAAATGCACAGCTGTTTTGGAAAAAAAAATGGACATAACAGAATCAAAAGGGAATTATCTCAACTCTGCAGCTTTATTCTCCTCTCCAAAAAAAGTGAAGGGGATATCATAATATGAAGGTATCTATAAGTTCAAAATTTTCATAGTGGGAACTCCCTCAATAAAAAGTCAGGGAAATCATGAAAATCTTCAGATATCATTGATTGGGTCAATCTAGGGAATTCTTTGAGCCAGTGACGAAAAAACACTAATTTGTGAAAAAGAAGAATTACCTGCAATTCTGTCAGGAATATAGTGTAAAGCAGCCCATGCATGCATGCCTCCACTAGAGTAACCCAACACCCAGAACTTGTCCCTGACCCCAACAGAATCCGCTAAATGTAGCATATCAAAAGCTGATGAATTGAGGTTCCTTTCGGGATGAGGATCACTTTCACCAAAACCAGGAAGATCATAAGTAACGAAATGAACACCAAATTCCTCCAAAAGAGATTCCTTGATACCGGGTATTCCTAGTTAGACAACAATACAACAAATATTGTAGTCACTGACTAATTTACAATTCACACCAACAATATATTAAGGGGTCGCTTTTTACCTGCTAATCGAGAAGACAGAAAAGAATGAGGAGCTATCACGGAAAACCTAGCCCTTTCAGCTGAAACTCCTTGTTCCAGATATGACATGTGTCTCCCATCTGGAAGCAGGATATGGCTGGCAGTTGGAGGATGTATGTACAATTTTTTTGGCATTTCGACTGAAGGTTGATGCGAAGTATTTACACTCAGAACTATATGAAGCCGGGTTAGAAGTCAGATAAAGGTTCAAGATTAACCAACAAAATAATTATGCATTGAAAGGCTCCAACAGAAGTTAATGCCAAGGTTCAAAGTATCGGTATCGGAATCGGTATCGGACCATTCCTATGAGTATCGGGATCGGCGGTATCGGTAGTATCGGCGGTTTCGGATCGAAGTATCGGATTTTTTGGTATCGGAAAGCAAACAACTATTAGTAAATTATTAACATTTTAGAGAATATATTTCATACATTTATGCATAATTTAAAGTATTTTCAGTATTGTTTCTTAGTATTTTTGATATTGAATGAAATAGTAGTCATCCTTGTCGATTGATTTATATGCGATAGATAAGTTTTCCTTTTATATGTTTTTACAACCTTACTATGCTTTTACATCCTTTCTAATTGGTCTTTTTAATTCAAATTTTTTTGCCGAATTGACTGGAAAAGAGACCTCTAATGTCGGTATCGGTCAGTATCGGGTATCGGTCGGTATCGGATCGGGACATGCCAAACTGTATCGGTATCGGCCGTATCGGATCGGTATCGGCCGATACTTTAAACTATGGTTAATGCATGCTCTTATTCATTCTTCGTTGCCAGACACATCTACAAGCTGAAACATAAAAGATGTTGAACACCAACCGACTATTTTTTTTCCTTTCAATAAAATGAATTCATTCAGTTGTGTGTACATTGTGTTTTGACACAAATCACATATCCCACAGTCAACATGTTCCAAAGTAGGTTTTCTTTTTTGTTGGAATAATATAAATAAATAATTCTCAAGCCTCGCCACAACTCTAGATTTTGGTACGGTGGCACATGGTATCAAATTTTATCTAGTGCGCATTTTTATAATAAAAAAAATTATATCGCTGCATGAGTCAAACTGTCTGACCATAAAATGGGCATTCAACTTGTGAAAGCACTGGAATACTATAAATATATAATCCTCAACTCTTGGAGTTTCGGCTTAGTGGCATGGAATTTAAATTGTGATATTTTTTCACAAAGTAATATCCTGTAATATTTTCTGTGCAGGTCCATATCAAGAACTTCTCAAATTTGCAATTTACTCACCATATAATGTTAAATGCCGGCATTAAAAGAGAATTTTACCTATCCTACACTATTTCTTTCTCTCTGTGAATTCTTTACATTGTTTCTCTGCAGGAGGAATTCATCTTGTTAACCCCTTAATATAATTGGCTCCTCGTTAAAAAATTGCTCTTGCACTTTGTCTTGACCCTATGTTGCACGACAAAATGGCTTTGAGCATCCTGGTGTATAGTGTACTGCGTGTCGTGTCTAATATGTGTACCAACACCGACACGATGCAATAGAAAATGGGTACGAGTTTGAAGTGTGTTTTTTTTAGAGAAAACTGTCACTGAATCTAACTATATTAATTCCATATATCATTCTATTCATTCATACTGTAACGCCAATTCCAAAGCAAACCGATGAAGACAGCAGAAATCGTCCAAACAATACCAAAACAATCAATCTAAATTTCACATGGAAAACTCCTAGCAAATTCATCACTTATTATTAAGCATTACCGGAGAGCGCGACGAGGAAGACGGAGATCACGACCATCCACGACTGCACCAGATCTCGATCCTCCGGCAAGTACTCGTTCAGGAAATCCAGCTTCTCCGCCACGACCTTCGACGGTCCTCTCAGCTTCCTGACCACGTACAACTCCTCCGCCCCGTCCAAACTCTGCACCAGAATGTCTCTGCACCCCCTCCCCAGCTCCATCGCCAGCTCCCCCGACGCCTTCAAGAACCCCTTCGCCTGCTCCTTGAAGCTCTCCTCGCGGACCGATCCGGACTCCTCTTCCTCCTCCCGGTACCTGTAGATTAGATCCGCCGCCGCCGCCGCTTCCAGCGCCGGATCCGGCGGGAGATCGCCGGCGGGGTAGCGGATCCCAGTGTCCTGGACGAGGCTCGCCAGCTCCTCCTGCCACGTCATCATCTCCGGCGACGACGACGACATCGACGATCGATTTGTGCTTACGGTGAGAGAGTGCTAAGAGTGACCGGGAGTGAGCGAAGCGAGAGGAGGAAGGGTGTGGTCACCGCCATTTGTGGGTGTGGTGGAATTTATGAGTCGAGACAGTGTGAGAGAGAATAGCGGTTTTTACTTTATGGGATTAATTTGGTAAAGAGTTGATGTTGGGGAAAGTGAGATCCGACGGCTAGGAGGGATCCACGTCGGACATGAGTCAACATGGCACGTTGTCTGGGAACGTTTGGTTGGGGGCGGCGTATGCGGTTGCCGGTTAATGCTAGGGAGATCCGCTGTGTGACGGAAAACACGAGAGAATTAATTAGGACGGCAAAAGTGATCCACGTGGCGTGGATTTATGACGGGAATGAGGTGGAGAGATCGTGGTGGAAGTGCGGGCGTGGGAATAGAATAAGAGCTTGGTCAGTGGGGGCGTATGGAGAATATACCTCTCTTTTACAATTTTTTTTTTTCTATCCGAACCTCCTTCCGTCCCCTTAACCGATGTCGGAACTCGATGTCCTGACCAACTCGATAATGTCTCGTAACCTTGCTACTAGGCTACACCCTAAGGGATGAAATTCAATGGCACTCAATCTTTTCCACCTACGAGAAACGACCCTTTCGTGGCCCACAATTTTTTTTTAGAAAATTGGTGACCCAAAAACCTTGTCATCATAAATGCGTGCCCTTTAATAAAAGAAATAACAAAGGGGTTGTTTGATTTCTTGAAATAGTCAGTGAGGTGGACTCAAATTTCCCAAAAAAAATGTCTCTCCTCTCGTTTGATTACAAAAGAAGAAAATATAAAAAATTATATGAGTAATCTCAAAAGATCGCTAGACGTGATATTGTATAAATTTAGATTGTAATTGTACAAGACAAGAACTTGCACATTAACAAATTAGAATGAATTGACACTGAAGTAGTAAAAATTTACTACAGATAACGAAGTGACAACAATGATACAAGAACATAATACTTTTATTCATATCTTGATTGAACATGCCAACTTGGCTTGCAACTTTTGAAACGAAAAAAATTTACAATAAGTCTATTCCATACATTATATCCTTTGTACAAAGAAAACAAAACGTATTCAGATCTACGGTCTCCAAAGGATGAAAGTCTTCTATTGCCTTTAAAAAAAACAAGATTACTTAAAGTTAGTACAAAATTTAAAATTTTATGATAAATTGAACACTGTCCTTTAATAAATTTATAAACAATTTACTATTATAATTTTACTATAAAATTTGTGTCTTCGACTCTCCTTAATAATCATCTCATGCATTATGCATACCTTAATAAATTATTTTTTAAATTATATCATTTATAATTGGTGAAATACTTATTTAAAATTATTGATTTACCATGATACATTTTAAGATGACATATACATATGTCACGAAGACCACTTTTATTTTAATCGTGATATTTCATATTCACTCATATTGGTTACTTTTGGTCATTCTTTATCATTTTATCTTTTGTCATTAAATACAACTTTATTTTATTATATTAATTATAAATTATTATAAAATAAATGCAAAAAAAAAGATAGCAAACAATTTATAATGAATGTATATTATCAAAATTTGGAATAACGTGTGGGTTGGCTGATCTCGATGCTCGGGGGGCTTTTGTACTCAAAAACCAACTCAACTTCTAGCCTTAGGCTGCCAAGACGATGGTGATGATTGTTGGCTTTAATTCGAAGGTCTTGGATTGTCAAGTCCTAGAACCAGAAAACTGAAGAGTGGGGGTGGACGTAGGTCAGCTATACACTATCGAGTACTCCAACACCCCACAATCCGGTCACCGGTGCAGAAGACAAGGTGATTGTCTATAGTCGAATGGTTAATACTATGGTCAAGATTTATTGTCTCAATTAATACAAGAAAAATATAGTAAATATGTCACATATATGATAAAGTAGTAATACATCTCAAACGCTACAAACATAATGATCATGAAGCTAGCAATACTAAATATATATGTCACGTCCAGTCCCAAAATTCACTGGACCAAACCACGTGGCAATGGCCATCAACACAACTCCATTGGGCTTTCCAATCTAATGGACCATTTAGAGTGCACTTAAGCTGTAAAAGTAAGCAATAGTCCACAACTAACTAGTCACAGGCAATGTATAACATCTAATCTCATTCACAGAAAGGAAACACGATGAACATAATGTAAGAACCCTAATTCTGAAAACCGTATTTCTATATTATTATTAATTATGTAATTTATTATAGTAAATATGAGCTAAATAGAGAAATTAAAATTTCCTATTGGATACACCCAAAACCCGCAAACCGTTAACCACCCTTCCCGCGTAAAGTAAGGAGTTAATCAGTAGCAGCTCATCACCCCGCATATATTTTTTACCCCGCGTAAACAGCAGCAGTAGCAGTAACAAAACCACCGCCTATTTGTTTTTCTCCGTGCGTAAAACTCCTCAACAACAGTAGTTCACCCCGCGTTAAACTCCTCAGCAGCAGCAGCAGTTCACCCCGTGTAAATTTTTTCTTTTACCGCGCGTAAAACCCAAAACACAACCCATTGAGAGAAGAAAATATCGACAGCAGAAGCAAAATCTAATTTTACTTTGCTTTGCTTTCCCACACGTATAAGCTTCTCATTCCACCACTCCTTAAACACTATTATTACTAAACACCCCTCAACCGAAACCAAAACCAATGAAAAGAAAGAAACAGCAGCGGCAGTAGTTTTAGTTTTCTTAAATACTAAGTTTCCCCACCGTCTCTTATTCTCTATATATATCCATGCAATACACCCCAAAACCCTAAACCTCACTACTTGAACTTAATATTGTTGTGGACGCTTGCACTATATAAAAATCTTGCTCAGCAAGTATACCTTGCTATTGAACTGAATTTACATTCCATATGATGCATGCATGTTTATTTCTGTTTATTTAGTTCAATTATTACTATATAAATTGTGCGTCCAAGGAAACTTGGGTGCAACGACGATGTCATCGTACCATATGTTCATTTCTGTAGATTTTGGACCTACTTTATGAGACCACCCCATTATTATGAGGCATTCTCTGTTTCATTGGCTGTGACACAATTGTTACACGAGTTGTGAGTCTCATATAGATCATGGACTGCGTGACAGGTTTGGCCTCCTATACGTATGAGCCATGCGTTAAGGGATGACTGTTGATAGAAACTTTGTATGCTAGTAGACCTGGCAGTTATTTAGAGGTTTTATCATGTCATGGACGTAGCATGCTTAGAGCATGGGATGGAAAGAACAAAAAGTAAGACATTTGGGCTCCTTCGTACTCTCCTTATATGTAACCCGTACGCTCCACCGGAGATACGCGAGATGACCCGTATACTACTTGGCGGCCTCTGTCGTTTAAAAGACGACATGCTTTATAGGCCTCTGCTTCTCCGAGAGAATCATGCCAATCCCATTTATGGCCAGATAGTCCACATGTTGGAAAGTTGTTCTCAAATTGTATTCACTTAGACAGTTAGGCAACCATTGGATGTTTATATTTCAGTACTTTATTGGCATGTTATATGTATCTTATTACGTCCCTCTGAGGACCTGGTCCCTTTCCAGATATGAACGAGCAGGAGTACCCACAAGAGTATGGACCTGGACCTGACACTACGTACCTAACTGAGGAGGTCTTACCCTCAGAGTATCTGTGATTTATTTCCACTGTTTTGAGATTTTGTAGCTATTTCAGTATAGTCGTTTTGTAGTGGATTTGTTTCCACCCGACTATCAAAATTGATACACATCTTGATATTTAGTTATATTCCAGCTCTTTATTCCTACTTATTATTTGTGCTGTGGATGAGATATAGATTGTGTATGACTTGCTGTGACAGTATATTACCACTAGTGGATTGATATTCATTTACAGCGTACGTGTGTATATGATTTTCATATATTGGAGTTCGTATACATACGACTGGGCGTGTTACGTACTCCTAGTCCTACATATTTTGGGACTGGGGTGTGACAACAACCCAGCAGATCGTCGCACAACATCAACCAATACGTTGATGTTCATGCCAACAATCCAATATTTGCATGGCCTCGGACAATGTGCCAAGATACACGTGCCATATGCCACTCTTTAACATGTTATGAGGGCCTCGTACATCAATAAACCACACGTACATATAGACGTTTACATGTGTTTAACTATGCGTAATCCTATACGTACGTAGGCACGTATCAATGTCGCAAAACTCTCATCAACACCATCCTACTCATTAAACATGCATGGAACCTCTCAAACACGTATCTTAACACCATTTAATAATAAATTAAATATGTTTAATATTCTAAAATTATTTATAATTATATAAAAATAACCAAACCAACATTATCGCATGCAAAAAGTTTCTACGAACAATAACTAGTTGTTCTAAGCTACTTCGACAAGTAGTCTATGCATGCATCTTCCATATTGGCATCAGAATATAATTAAATATTAAAATATTACACTTAATATTCTATAATATTAATATATTAATTTATGGAATTATATTTTAGTTATAGAATATAGCAAAAATTATTGAACTACAACTAGCCATGGTGCAACGTGCTCGTGTCTCGGTTGTACATCAACTTAGGATAGTTTTACACATAAATTATGGGTTTCTCATGCATGGGGATTTTTATTTTTTCTATCTAATATCAACATGGGTTTATACAAGGGTTTGTTCTTGGGAAAAATAGGAAAAGAAATGAAGTTAGAAAACTTACGCGAATGCGATTACGACAGAGGCCTTCTTCGCAACTACGACCTTTCAGAGTACTAAATGAACTCCAACTTCGCCAAACTCCACGGGATGCTAGGGGCTTCAATTGGAAGTATAAAATCAGGTTTTTATGGTATTTAGACTACTTTTTACAGCAGCAATCAGTAATAATAGTAGGTCGACTGCTAGGGGTGTTTGGTGGAGGAAGGTCAGCCTTGGGGTCGGCCTAGGGTGGTGCTCGGGGTTTGTGAGGGTGTGAGGGTGGAAGAGGAGGAAGAAGATGGGAATATGGGTGTTCGACCTGCTATGGTTGGCGGCTTGGACGGGGGAGGTGGCGGCTAGGGCTAAAGAAAATGGAGGGAGCTAATATATATACTAGTTGGGTGGGCTTTTGGTTTTGGTTGTTGAGTTGGGTTTGATCCAAAAGAAAAATGTGTTAGAGGGCCCATTATCCCCCCTTCTTTGTTATCCCTCGGTATGGATTCTTTTCCATTTACTGAGGATCTTGAGGAGGGATGACTCAGAGTGCGTGGAGATCGCACTGATATTAATAAAAATTGAGAGTAGATTTCCATCGTATGTAACCATAATTAAATAAAAATCCACATGTAGTAGATTTTTATCATATGCAATCATGAATATTAATGACAATCTCCTTTTCTAGGTCAACATTTGTGTGAGAACACTCTTGTGGGTAAAAATGCAAGCATCCTGTGAGAGAAAATGTGTGTTGCATTGCTAAGTCTGTTCCTTTCAGGTACTTTGTGGACTTTAAAGTAGATAAAAGAGATAGCTGGATCTAATGTTATGAATCCACTAGGGATTAAAATATCTAGATGGTGTGCCAAACACTATGACATGAGTGGCAGACCAGACTACCTAGATGACTCCACTATGGGAGATGTTGTAGACTTCCCGTCCATGGTGCATTTGGACTAAGTACGAACGATAAGTTAAAAAAGGAATGTTATCAGAGGTGGTAGATGAAAAAATGGCTCCACTAGGAGAGTCTTTCTGTGTACTTGTTAACTTATGGCATACTCGTACTGAGTACGGGTAACAAGTTTGAGAACGTAATGTTATCAGAGCTAATATGGACTTGATAGACTAAAACGGTTCCACTATGAGAGTTTTTATGTTGACTTGTTAACCCGTAGTGTACTCGTACTGAGTACGGGTAACAAATTTGAGAATGCGATGCTATCAGAGGTACTATGGACATGATAGACTAAAATGGTTCTACTAGAAAAGTTTTTCTGTGGACTTGTTAACCCGTGGAGTACTCGTACTGAGTACGAGTAACAAGTTTGAGAACGTGATGCTATCAGAGGTAATATGGACATGATAGACTAAAATAGTTTTACTACGAGAGTTTTTCTATGAACTTGTTAACTCGTGGCATTTTCGTACTGAGTACAGGTAACAAGTTTAAGAATGCAATGCTATCAGAGGTAATATGGACGTGATAAACTAAAATGATTCTACTAGGAAAGTTTTTCTGTGGACTTTGTAACTCGTGGTGTACTCGTATTGAGTACGGGTAGCAAGTTTGATAACGTGATGCTAGCAGAGGTAATATAGACGTGATAGACTAAAATGGTTCCACTAAGAGAGTTTTTCTGTGGACTTGTTAACCCGTGGCGTACTCGTACTGAGTACGGGTAACAAGTTTGAGAATGTGATGTTATCAGAGGTAATATGGACGTGATAGATTAAACCGATTCAACTAAGAGAGTTTTTATGTGGACTTGTTAACCTGTGGCGTACTCGTGTTGAGTACGGATAACAAGTTTGAGAACGTGATGTAATCAGAGGTAATATGGACGTGATATAATAAAATGGTTCAACTAGGAGAGTTTTTCTATGGACTTGTTAACCCGTGGTGTACTCGTATTGAGTATATAGGTAACAAGTTTGAGAACGTGATGCTATCAAAGGTAATATGGATGTGATAGACTAAAACAGTTCCAATATAGGAGTTTTTCTACGGACTTGTTAACCCGTGGCGTACTTTTACTGAGTACGAGTAACAAGTTTGAGAACGTAATGCTATCAGAGGTAATATGGACATGATAGACTAAAATAGTTTCACTATGGAATTTTTTTTATGGACTTGTTAACCCATGGTGTACTCGTACTGAGTACGGGTAACAAGTTTGATAACGTGATGTTATCAGAGGTAATATAGACGTGATAGCATAAAATGGTTCCACTATGAGAGTTTTTCTGTGGACTTGTTAACCCGTGGTGTACTTGTACGGAGTACGGGTAACAAGTTTGAGAATGTGATGCTATCAGAGGTAATATGGATGTGATAGACTAAACCAGTTCAACTAAGGGAGTTTTTCTGTGGACTTGTTAACCTGTGGCATACTCGTACTAAGTACAGGTAACAAGTTTGAGAATATGATGTTATCAGAGGTAATATGGACATGATAGACTAAAATAGTTTTTGCTTAGAGGTTGTAGGAACGTGGCAAACAAGGTTATGAGAGCCCTAGTAGGGGGTTACTTGGTGGACCTATTATCCGCTGTCTACCTAAGACTAGGTATGGATAATAAGTTGAGAGTGGGGGCATACTAGCTCAAGGGGGGTTTCAGAGCGCCTACTATACATCCTTTGGATAGAGTAGATGGCCAGCTAGTACTTTGTGCGCTCTGTGTTTGTCTGTCCAATAGTCAGGCATAGTATTTTTTAAGGAACTTGTCATTGATGGGCATCATGAGCAAGTCACTGTTAGGCTTTGCAAGCCTATAAGCTCCGTTGGAATAAATTATTTCCACAATGAAGGGGCCTTCTCATTTGGCTTAGAATTTTTCTTTGCTTCTGTGCATCTTGGACATCAGTCTTCTTACTTTTAAGACAAGGTCACCATCTTGGAATACTCTCTCTTTCACCTTTTTGTTAAAAGCTTTAGAGAAGCGTGCTTGGTATAGCTTGATTCGTTGTTGCGCCTAAAAGTATTTTTTATCCAACGCTTCTTGCTCTTACAACCGTTGGCGGTCATTATTCTCTGCAGTCAACCCATTGGCCAGGGCTATCCTGAGAGAAGGAATCTGTATCTCGAGGGGCAAGACTACCTCGCATCTGTAAGTTAGAGAATAAGGTGTGCTACTACTCAGGGTCCGTACCATCGTTCAGTAGGCTTATAAACACTCTTCGAGCTTTTCATCCCAGTCACATTTATTGGATGAGATGAACTTTTTGAGTAGTTTGATTATCGTTTTATTGAACGCTTATGCCAAACCATTTTGCTGCAGGGTTGTATGCCGTAGAAGCAATGTTCTAGACCCTATTATTGTCGCAGAATCGATAAAATGCATAGCTTACGAATTGGGGTCTATCTATTGTTGTGAATGACCCTGCGAGGGAGATGGAAGTAATGGTGTTTGTGGTATTAAACGAAAGAACGAAATGTATATAATACGAGGTTTGCACGAAACCCGCTTTCTTTGGTTTACAAACAAACTTGTACAATTTGATCCTATACGAGGATGTAGGAGTACAATTTATTTAATCTGGGTAGATGATTGCTATAGGTGTCTGATCTGCAGTCGATCACTTTAGCCCTTGGATTACACGATGGTGAAGAAGTGCCGTGGAAGACGGAAAGCAGCTTCGTAGGTGGCGGAAGAGAGTGGATGCACGATGCCAATATCGTCGATCGCTACTCTTTGCCTGAGCTCTGGATGCTTCTCTCTCTCTCTCTAAGGCTCTTCGATCTCTCCTCAATCTCCAATGTTTCGACCCGTGGTTCGATCTCTTTGGAGGTTCGACCTTGTTCGATTTTTAAAGTCTCGACCTGTTCCTCTGTTGATAGAGGTCTCTATTTATAGAGTTTTGGTGACAGTGACCACTCAATCGGTATGGAAACCGAGTAATGGAAAGTACAGCACCCTTTTACACAACGGTTAAAATAACCAAAGCCTGCGTATAGATGACCTTTTGAATGAGCGTGTGACGCGGGTCCAACTAAGGGACAAAATGCGTATAATCGCTACGAAGATCACGGCGTAGAAGCCACGTAGGTAGGTATCCCTCGTGTAGAAGAGGTTGGCGTAGAAGCCAATGTCTGTCACCATGGCGTAGAAGCCAAGTAGGCATAGAAGCCGAGTAGGCGTAGAAGCCTGATGGCATAGAAGCCGAATAAGCACAAAAGGCCGAATGAGCATAGAAGCCGAACGAGCATAGAAGCTGAATGGGCGTAGAAGCCAAGGTGATGTGGACGTCTTTAGCCGAAATCATGACTCTTGGAGATATAATCAAATCTCTCGCATTAAATGCAGAGATCCGCCATCATCATTAATTGCCGAGGCGTGTTTCGAAGGCCTGCCACCGTTCTGAGCATTCGGTGCAGAGACGTGCCTTGAGCCCCGTACGAAGAGCAGCTTCTGACGTGGCAGTCTATTTGTCTTCCGCGGAGCGTAAATATTTCACGTTTGCCTGTGTAAAACAAGGCAGCGTATCCCCTTGTATGCGTAAAAGCAGTCTCCGCTGAGGGGATGTCAGTAAACGATGGTTCGGTGATATTTAATCAAATCCTCTGCATTAAATGCAGAGATCCGCCATCATACTGTGGGGCGCGTCCCGAGTGGTCTGCCATCTTTTCAGCCGTCGTCTGGGTAGCCGTGCAGCACTTTTTGTCAGGAGTCAGATGTCAGGTTCACTGCGTGACTTGACAGGTTCATTTCGGGGAAGACGAAGCGTTTCTCGTACGCTTTAACGCTGCCATGAAAGTGGATGAGTTTTTACGCCATGGAGGCGATGAAGCACCCCGTCTACGCTGAAGCGGCCTGGACATACTGCATTTACACGGACGGTCCCATCATATTTTATGCCGTGCTCAGCGGAAAAGCTCTATTGCACTCTTGATGGCCTTGAGGTCCCCTGCTTACGCTGCCCTGCATCACCATGTTGCGTAGAGCTATCCAGCGTATTTTTTATGCTTCTATAAGACCCCCTTCAAAGCTTTCAAATTTCTTCGGAATTTGGAACGCTTTGAATGAAGCATGAACCGCTCCTCGTAACTCGAAATGTTTCTGAATGGAGCGTTGAAATGGTCGATGCTGACTTTATGGCGGATTTATTGGGGACTGGTGTGACCTCTCTCGCCTATAAAAGGCCGAGGAGTTTAACCTGTTCTTCTCGCATCCCTTTTGCCACACAAGGATGATCTTCGGAGTCCGTCGGGTCGATCTGAGGAAGAAGAAGACCATGTTCTTCCAGCATGTAAGGAGCCAAAAAAGACGGCATCTTCGAGCAAGTCTCATCTGCGACGATGGATCATGGAAGGATATCATAGCCTCCTTTGCTTGGGATAATCAACAACTTTGTATGGTGGTTCTCCGGAAGAGACGAAGAATTATTTTCTACCATGGCGCTTGCAAGTGGCGCCTTCTCCCGTTACCTCCGGTGACGAGAGTCAGACATACTAGCTCTGTCCTGGCTTGAGTGGCGGTGGTCTGTAGGACAGCAGATTTACCCTGCTTTCCTTCTGTTGGAGGATGGGTCTATGCCCAGTTTTGTATCCTCCCGCCACTGATCTTCTTGGAAGAAGAGGAAGACCATCACCAACGTGAGAACCTGTCAGAACAGCTTCTCGGTGCGATCTTCAGACGATGATGAGGAAGCCCTTTGTAGACGGGGTTTCCCTCAGATGTAATCATAAAAATGAAGAAAAAACCCTTGTAGATTGGATTTCCCTTATATGTAATCATGACTTTAATCTTTAATAAAATTGTCTTTCTTCTTCATATGATTATCTTGCCATACGTTGCTGTGAAGTCTGAATATGTGTAGCTTCGACACGACTGATTCTTTATGCCGACTCTGTTTAGAAAGAGTGCTAGGTCCC
This sequence comes from Iris macrosiphon, assembly GCA_036927795.1. NCBI lineage: Eukaryota > Viridiplantae > Streptophyta > Magnoliopsida > Asparagales > Iridaceae > Iris > Iris macrosiphon. The sequence continues at coordinate 61,451,514 of JAYESA010000008.1, read as the reverse complement.
GTCCTGTCTTTTACGCATAACTATAGACGCGTAGAAAGCCGCTTTAGCATTCGAGTGTTCGAACCGTCCTGCTGTTTTAGGAGTGAGGAACCGCGTAAAATTCTGAACTGCTGCTTCTGATGAACAGAATTTTCTTTGTTCAGACATCATCTTCAAGAATGATTTCTCGAAAATCCCTTGGAACAGGGTCGAGAAATGGCTGTCAAACTGAGTTGCCATCTTGATAGATGAAATATTCAGACTGAAGTCTGGATGAACTTCGAACCGACCCATGAAGAAGAGTAGTTTTTCAATATTGAACTCTGTATGCTTCGGGTACTTGGGATATTTTGAGGTCAAGAACGAGTATCCTCTGTGTGAACTCTTTGCAATTGACCTCTTTTGAGGACCGTTCAGATGTACGCGTGATCTGGCCGACGTATCCTTCAGATGTGCGAGAAGTCGTGGAGCGTGAAATCATTAGTCTGCAGCTTCTGAGCATAAACTAAACACCATCGAGCGTGAAATCATAGACTTGTAGTTCCTGAGCGTGAAGTCGTAGGTTTGTAGCCTCTCGAGCATAAAAGCTACTGAGCACAAAGGCATCTGGGCGTAAAACCCGACTTGTAGCCGTCGAACGTAAAGCCGTAGATTCGTAGCTGTCGAGCGTAGAAAGCTCCTTAGCGTAGAACTGTAGATTTGTAGCTTCTGAAAAGAAAATTTTTTCGAGCGTGAAGTCGCGGATCTGTTGCTTCTGAGCAAAAACTAAGCGCCAACGAGCGTGAGATCATCGATTTGTTATCTGCTGGCATGAAGTCGTAGGATTGTGGCCTCTCGAGCATAAAAGCTACCGAGCACAAAGGCATCCAGGCGTAAAACTATAGACTTATAGCTTGCGAGCGTGAAACCGTAGATCTGTTGCTGTCGAGCATAGAAAGCTCCTTAGCGTAAGAACTGCTTACCTGCTTTGTGCAAAAAACTTTTCGAATTTGCTGACTGTCCGTCTTCTCTGAATAATAGGCTGACGTAGGACCCCATCATAACCGAATATTTAATTAGGAGATTTGGTTCGGGGTCCGAGGAGTCCATCCGAACTCTATATATATTCCAAGTTTTCTGAGAGAAAAACTTTTCATCCGTCTTCTGCGAAAGAAAGCCTCCGACTGTTCGAGCTCTTCTCCGAGTCTTCTCTGAGTCTTCAAAGTTTCCAGTAATGGCCTCTAAGCAATCCTCCTCCTCTAAGGGAAAGAAGATTTATTCTTCTTCTTGTTCTTCTGCCCAAGCAGGAGTGCCTCCGGTTGGACAGGGCGAACCCCATTCTGAGCCGAGCATCCCGCCGACGAGCAGTGTACCCGGGCTGATGGGTAGAGCTTTTGGGGCGAATAAGAACGACTAAAAAATCCTTCGCACACGTTGAACGTGACCGCGCTAGGTCGTCTTCTGTGCTGATAGCCTCTTTGAGGAAGATGATGCACGGAGACGTTTTATCTTTTACGCTCACATTTCTAATGTGTCAGCGTAAAAACTCCAGATTTTTGCAGTTGAGCGTAAAAAGCTTTGACTGCCGAAAACTTGGTGTATACTGTATAATTTTGAACTTTTACGCTTGTGGATGAAAATTCTGGCGTAATAGCTCGAACCTTGGTAGTCTGGCGTAAAGCACAGACAGTATACTGTCGACTTGAATTTTATGCTTCTGGATGACAATTCCGGCGCAAATGATCAAGTTTGTACAGTCTTGGCGTAGAGCTCAGACCGTTGCCTTTTGGCATGTGCTGCGATATTGTAACGTCTAGTATAAAACTGACATATTTTTCTTGCACCCTTGCAGTTAACTTGGGCGTGTCTCCGCTAGCCGAGGTGATGGGTTCTGCCACCGGGTTGCTGCACTCCAACTATCTGGAGGATCTGTCCCATGTGGTATTTTCTATCTCCGGGCCCCAATATCCCAAAGGGAGGGAAATCTTGATATCGGCTCAGGGCGAGTGAACGCTGCTGAACATGATTAATGGAGAGCCTTTGACGTATGTAGACGGGGACCAGTACATAAAGCCGGCCTTTTTTTTCGGGGACATGATTGATAAGCAGTCTCAGACGAAGCCAAAGAAAGAACTCTCGGTTTTCCCTGCCTGGAAGTTGGTCTTGAGTCTGCCCAAGATGCTGAGAGATTATCCCATCTCGGCATTCTCCCATGCTACTCATCCCAGGAAGATGTCATGGACGTTGACTCCCGATCTTCACGGTAGGCCGGGGAAGATCTTCTACCAGAAAGGATCTGGCCTATTTGTTAGCCGCCCTTCCAGTCATGTAACGTTGTTCAGGGGATTGTACCTGGGCAGTGTCCCGAGTGAAGACAGCTTGGTGCTCCAGCCGGTGCAATTGCTGACCTTCTGCAATGATTTCATGGGGCGCGGAGGAGTATACCCCAAGGCGAATCCTCGATGTAACTGGTGGATGATCCCAACAAATCTTCGATGGGCTCGCTTAGTTGATTGGGCCTTGGAGCATTTTCGGATCGAGTTGGAGAACATCGGTCTGTTGGCAGCTGTGAGTGCCACCAGCGTTGGGTTACCTCCGAACCCTAACCTGTTTTTGGCACTGATGGAGCGATATATTCCGCTCACCGGGACTTTCGCCACTCCGCTGGGGGAGTTGGGATTGGCCCTTCATGAGATGGCAGAGATTTCGAGACTGCCGATGGGGGATACTCCGTACGAAGAGTATGTTCCCACGAACCGGGAGTTGGGGGATTCAGACCCTCGGGTAGTGGAAGTGTATCAGGAGCTGATGTGCTACTACCTTGCTTGCACCGCCTTCTATGCTGAGCCTTCAGATTTGGCTCACACCAGTAAATGGACGTCCTACCTCTTTTTTCACCGGGCTAGGGCTGCTCAGCCGGAGAAAGTCTTGGAAGTCAAGGATGAGCCTGTGAATCCTCTGAGCGTGCTGACTGCTCAGGAAGTCGACGATCTCCTGGAGGATGCTAGGGCTCCGGATCAGATCCTCGTCGAAGGGATAGGAAAATACCCTATAGGTACTAAGGCCTACAGTTATCTGAGGCATTGCCGCAGGGCTCTATCCAAGGAAGCTCAACTGGCTGGCTTCCTTTCTATATGGCTGCGCCGACTGGTGGTACCCGGCATCGTATCTGCGGATCGTATTCACCGCAATACCTTGTGGCCTGCAGTGCGTCTAGTGTTTGGGGCGAGACTGGGCTTGCTCCCTGCCATGGTGTGCCGCATACAAGCTGGCTTGAGGGCGATGACTGAGGCGCTGCTCGCTGATGAAGCTCGGCGTGAAAGCTTTCCCCGGGTGGAATTACCATACTTGTATTTGATGGGATGGTTAATTTTTCATAACCCCCGGGTGATGTCTCTCGGTTTCGGCAGTAGCTTGGGGGGGAGTTTTTTGCTGAATTACAAGAAATCCTCTTGGAATGTGCTCACAGTTTTAGACTATCGGAGGGTGCTGCATTGCGGTCACAGCTGGAAGCTCCTTTGCAGTGTCCCCTCTGTTCATCGCAACTAATCGAGGATTAGGCTTGAGGACTCAGGTAGAGATAAGACCACTCTTTCTCCTGAAGCCTTCAATTGGTTGGTCTGCATTAGACCTTCCCACCTGCTGTACAGAAGTGAAGATCACTGCTTCTTCGAACCCTACCTGCCTAGTCGGTTTGCCAGGCAGTTTGGGTATGATCAGTTGCATGTGGGCAATGCCGTCACCAGCTTCAGGTCCAGAGGTGGACTCATCGATGGAGCGAGGGGATGGCGATATTTTATCATGGGCTGCACCGGGGCAATTTTTACTGTGCCCTTCGTCACACCCTCCACGGAGCTGCACATCCTGCATTCGTATGCCCAGTTCTATGTGGCAACGAACACCTCTTATCGTGATTTTGATATGGGTGGAAGCTTTAGGGTGCCCTCTTCCAAGCCTGGGGGAAGGGTTGAAATCCCCTCGATTTCTTCTGACGAGGGCGACGAGTCCGCTACTCCGGATGAGCCTCTCGTATCGGTACCGAGGGGTGAAATACCTCCGCCTGCAGGGGCGTTGGTAGTCTCCGGGAAACGAAGGGCTCTCGCTCTGAAGGAGGCTTTCCCTCGTAAGAGGATGAAGAGGATGGTTACTCGTCCTCTCCAGATTCCTGGCCTTGAGGCTCCTGGAAGTGAGCCTGCTTCTCCCTATGTCGGAGATGATTCTTTGATTGGGGTTCCTGGCCTTTTAGAGAGGAACCTTCTACATTTTTGGCCGGTGGCATCGGAGAATCTCAGCTGGAGGCTGCTACCGCTGCTACTGCTTCAGGTAGTGGAACGAAGTTGCCTTCGAGGCTGGTTATAAGATTCCATATACCTTTGTCCGGATCAGCATTGGGAGAGGCCCCTGCCGTGCCCGTCAGCGCTTCTAGCGAGATTCCAGTTGATGCGCCTCAAGTGGATCTCGGCGAAGACCTGGAAGAGTATTTGCCAGTGTCAGTTAGCAGGCCCTCTTCTCCAGGTATGACAGCTTGGCTAGCATCACTGTCGTCTTTTCGTGCCTCTTCTTTAGGAAAATTAATATCGTGTTTTGATATTAACTTCCTCTTGTCTTCTTCTCAGGGGACGACCTCTTCGGGGAGGACAATATATATGCGCCCTTCGGCTCCGTGTCAGGTCCTGGCGTTGATACGGAGGTGCCTAGTTTTGAAGGGGAAGCATCTTCGGGTGCCGGCTCGCCTGCCGACGAGGTTTTGATACCTCAAGAGGACGACCCTGTCGTTGCGACAACGCCTCCTTCGAGTATGCGGGTTGGCGCTTCCTCTTTTGTCGCACCCCCTGTTGAGACGAGGACTGTGGCCACGTCGATTGCGGTTGCCTCTGGAGCGAGGTTTGACAATATTGCAGCCACTCCTAGCGTGCATTCAGGCCTAGCTGCGCTGACCGAGCAGTATACCAGTATTTTCTACAATACTTTGAAAACGCTAATATCAATGGTGTTGGAGAAGAATCTGAATTTTGAGCGTCTGAAGAAGTCCTCTCGATTTTTGATAGAGGCGATCAGGGACCTTGGCGATACTGGTTTAGCTGATGCCCTGGCGGAGGTAGTTAATGGTTTGAAGCAACCCATTAACGAATACTCGTAGCTATCCCAAGGAAGTATTGATGATTTGGTCCAGGATGAATACGACTCGCTGACTGCAAGGATGGGAGAGTTGGAAGCTCTGAGCAGGTCCCTCGAGATGCGACAGCAGGAGATGAGCGACGAGCACACCCTCTCAGAGTGTGTTGTTCCCCAGTTGGCCAAGAGTAAAGCTGAATATGAGAAAAATGAAGCGAGGGTCCGTAAGTTGGAGGCTGAGCTAGCTTTAGCGAAGGAGTGGTCTCGTGCTTCAGCCGCCGGTGTGCATGTGTTACAGAGCCAGATGGAAGAAGCTCAACAGAACTTGGCACATGCGAGTGCCATGCACGCCGCTCTTACACATTCTCTGTCTGATTTATCCGGCTTGAATGATGAGGAGACAAGATGGGAGCGAGCTTGAGCTGCCGTTTTGGACTCCAGGAATGCGAAGATGGCCAGACTGGCGCAGCAGATTCGCGATTTGACAGCTCCTCCTTCATGATGTACTTTTGCTTTTGCTTTTTAATGTATTTCCGCTCTTTTTTGGGGAATAATAAAGAGGCCTTTCATCTGACTTTGTGGACCCGTCATTTCGGAATGTAAATGACGGGTTTGGGTGAGAGTAATATCAGAGGTAGTATGGACGTGATAGTCTCTCGGTAAACCCTTTTTTAGCAGGGCGTATCTATTCAGAGGTCATATGGACATGATAGAATACGGCCCAACTAGTTTCGTTTTGGAAGTAGTTTTGTCAGAATGAGATTTTTTTTTTGCCTTATTCCACTTGAGCAGAGGAGGTTAAGCATAGTACCTTTTCAGGAATTTGCCATTGATAGGAGCCATTAGTAGGTCTCCATTAGGCTAGGCTAACCTATAAGCGTCGTTTGAGAACGTTGTCTCGATCACGTAGGGGCCTTCCCATTTGGGCTGAAATTTGCCCTTGCTCATGTGAGTGAGAATCATTGGCCTTCTTACAGCTAAGACTAGCTCGCCAACTTTGAACACTCTTTCCTTTACTTTTTGATTAAAAGCTCTGGAAATGCGCGCTTGATAGAACGCGATGCTCTGTTGAGTTTGAAGGCGTTTCTCGTCTAATCCTTCTAGCTCTTGAAGCCTTAAAAGGTCATTCTTTTCCCGAATAAACTTATTGGCGACTGCTATCCTGAGTGACGGGATTTGGATTTCGATGGGAAGAACTGCTTCGCTCCCGTAGACCAGTGAGAACGGGGTACAACCTGTCGGTGCTCGGACCGTTGTGCGATATGCCCAGAGACATTCTCCCAGCTTCTCGTTCCAATCTCTTTTGTTCGAAGAGACAAATTTCTTCAAGAGTTTGATAATGGTTTTGTTGAAGGCTTCCGCCAAACCATTAGCAGCTGGATAATACGTCGTAGAGGCGACATTTTGTATCCGATTTTTATCGCAAAATCGATAAAATGCTTGGCTGATGAACTGAGGCCCATTGTCATAGATTATCCTTGGGGAATCCCAAAGCGATAAATGACGTGATGCTTGATAAAGCTGATCACATTGGATGTTTTTACCTCAGCGAGAGGGATCGTCTCTGTCCATTTGGAGAAGTAATCCGTGATGGCCAGTATGAACTGGTGACCTCTGGAAGAAGACGGGTGAATAGGACTAATGATGTCCATACCCCATGCTTCGAAAGGCCAGGATGCAACCGTAGGATGTAGATGTTCAGACGGCTGATGTATAAAGTCTGCATGGACCTGACAGGCCCTGCATCGTTTGGCATACTTGATTGCGTCTGCGATCATAGTGGGCCAGTAATAGCCCATTCTCCTGATACGATCCTGTAGCTTAGGACCGGGTTGATGCGCCCCGCATATGCCGTCATGAGCTTCACGGACGATCTGTTGTGCTTCGTCATTAGAGAGACATCTCAATAGCAGTCCGTCGTAGGTCCGGCGATATAGGCATTGTGAAGATGCATCGAAGTAGAAGCGTAATGATCGTCTTTTGACGGATACTGCTTCTTTAGGGTCCTCCGGCAAGATTCTGTATGCCACAAAATCTATAAAGGGACTTCTCCAATCTCTCGTAGGAGGATCGGTGTTCACAGCGTAACTGCGTTCGATGTGAGCGTTGTTCTTCACGCAAAATAGATCTCTGTTAAGAAGGATTACCGAATTCTGCCTTCTTATAGGAGTAGCTAAATCTGCAGCTAGACTGGCTAGGGCATCGCTTCCAGATTCTGAGATCGAGGTACATGCTCTAGGAAGAATCCCTTGAATGTCACGGCTATCTCGACCGTTGCTTGGTGATAGGGGACGAGGTCTGGATTCCGGACTTCATATATTCCCCTGACTTGATTGACGATAAGCAGAGAATCACCAAAAGCTTCCAGAGATTCGACCCCCAGCTCTTTAGCGACTTGGAGCCCGATTAGTAGAGCGTTGTACTCCGCCACATTGTTGGAACAGGGCTCGTTAAGAGAGTATGCTCGATAGATGACGAGTTTATCGGGAGTAACCAGGACAATTTCTACCCCTGAAACCACGTTTCCTTTGGGACCAGTCCTGGAGGCGCCGTCGAAGAACAGTTGCCATGCGTCACTTTCCATTGCGGAACTGCATTCTGCAACTTCGTCGGGAATATCCTCGTATAATTTGGAGGCCTCCGGGATCGGATGAGCAGCTAGGAAGTCAGCCAATGCTTGGCCTTTGATGGACTTCTGAGGGACGTACACCATGTCATATGGTGTTAATAACATCGCCCAAGTTGTGAGTCGGGAGTTAAGAACACTTGGCTTGTTCATCAGTACCCGAAGAGGATTGATCTTGGAGATGATGTGAATAGTCTGGCCGGTGACATAGTACCGCATCTTCTGGATAGCAAACATCAGAGCCAAACATTCTTTTTCCACCGGGTTGTACTGGTGCTCAGCTCCGATCATCATTCTACTTAGATAGTAGATAGCCTGTTCATGTCTCGCATCGTTCTTCTGCACGAGAAGAGCTCCCAGAGAATGGTCCATCGCTCGAACGTACAGGAAGAATGGTCTTCCTATGACGGGAGGCACCAGAATTGGCGGACTAGTGAGGTATCGCTTGATATCCCCGAACGCTTGCTGACAGGCTTCGTCCCATATGAAGGATACACCTTTCTTCATGAGGCGAGAAAAAGGCTGGCATCTTCCAGAGAGGTTGGATATGAATCTCCGGATATAGGCCAGACGACCTTGAAATCCCCTAAGTTCCCTCAGATTACGGGGTGGTCGCATTTCCAAGATGGCCTTGACTTTATCAGGGTCCACTTGAATGCCTTTGGCGGTAATGACGAATCCCAGAAATTTACCACTAGATACACCCAGAAAGGACTTTGTAGGATTCATTTTGAGTTGATGTTGGCGCATCAGCTCAAATACCGTCTTTAAGTCTTGGATGTGATTGACCCTGAGGCAACTTTTGACAGCTATATCGTCTACGTAATATTCCACTGTCTTGCGTAAATGCTTGTGGAATATGTTACTCATATCCCGTTGGTAAGTAGCTCCGGCGTTCTTCAACCCGAAGGGCATGACCGTATAGCAATATACCCCTATTGGTGTCCGAAAGGCAGTATGCTTCTCGTCTTCAAGATGCATCTTGATTTGATTGTATCCTGAGAATCCGTCCATGAAAGACATATGTTCGAAACCGCAGGTATTGTCGATCATGACGTCTGTGATGGGAAGAGGAAACTCGTCCTTGGGGCAGGCTGCGTTCAGATCTCGGTAATCTATGCAGACTCGCACTTTCCTATTCTTTTTCATGACCGGGACAATATTGGCGACCCAGTCGGGATGTTGTTCCTCCCGGATGAAACCGCAGGCTATCAACTTCTTGACTTCAGCTTCAATGGCGTCCATCATATCCGGGCGGAACCGGCGTTGGTGCTGCTTTACAGGCTTTGAATCGGGCAATATATTGAGTTTATAAGTAGCCACCTTTGGATCAAGTCCTGACATATCCTCATAACTCCACGCAAAGACGTCGATGTATTCTCTTATCAGTTGAATGACTTCTTCCCTTTCAGCTGGAGAAAGATTGTTACTGATAAATATTGGCTTTGGTGAAAGTTCATCCCCAACATTAATCTGGATAACTTCATCTTTGGTGGGAGGTTCTCTCTGCTCGAAGCGAAATTTCCACTGTGTATCCATTTGCTGAGCCCAAGCGTCATTCTCGAATAGTTCAGATTCTTGTTCGTCTGATTCGAAGGGATCTGTCACTACCATATTTACTGGTAATGTTTGCTCGAGAGCACGAGATGAGTTGGAGGGCGACGAGCCGTCTTGAAAAGGGGAAAAGGTGTCCTCAGCTGACTTGGAAGTCGTAAGGGAGGTGGCATACCCTAACCTGAAATGAGTTTGTTGATAGTGGGGATTGCCGAAAGTTTATTCAGAGGTAATATGAACATGACAAACTTTTGATCGTGACTCCTTTGGAGATGGAGGTACACGTCTGCTCAGAGGTGATATAGACATGGCAGTTTTTTGTGGACTTAACACTACTGGCGTACTTATGACTAAGTACGGGTGTTAAGTGTAGATGGCAACCTACATCAGAAGATAGTGGATAGCCGAAAGTTTATTCAGAGGTAATATGAACATGACAAACTTTTGATCGTGACTCTTTTGGAGATGGAGGTACACGTCTGCTCAGAGGTGATATGGATATGGCAGTTTTTTGTGGACTTAACACTACTGGCATACTTATGACTAAGTACGGGTGTTAAGTGTAGATGGTAACCTACATCAGATGATAGTGGATAGCCGAAAGTTTATTCAGAGGTAATATGAACATGACAAACTTTTGATCGTGGCTCCTTTGGAGATGGAGGTACACGTCTGCTCAGAGGTGATATGGACATGGGAGTTTTTTGTGGACTTAACACTATTGGCGTACTTATGACTAAGTACGGGTGTTAAGTGTAGATGGCAACCTACATCAGAAGATAGTGGATAGTCGAAAGTTTATTCGGAGGTAATATGAACATGACAAACTTTTGATCGTGGCTCCTTTGGAGATGGAGGTACACGTCTGCTCAGAGGTGATATGGACATGGCAGTTTTTTTGTGGACTTAACACTACTGGCGTACTTATGACTAAGTACGGGTGTTAAGTGTAGATGGCAACCATCTGGTATTTTTCTGTAGTGATCGTTCCCTTGTTTATAAATGCAAAGTGATGACCTTGGCGCCGATTAATTCCTAAATTCTCCTTTTTAGTACATAGCAGGCCCTTGTAGGGTGATGGATGTACCGATGGAAGAGGCAATAATCAGGGTCATCGACTCCGGCGGCCCTCTCAGGGTATCTGATGTCGGGTAGCTGAAGCTTGCGTTCCTCCCTCAATATATTGAAGATTTCAATTATGTCATCTTCTTTGAAGGAGAAAGTCCCTTTTGGTCGTAGGGCTCCTGATGCCCTAGTTTCACGGTCTTCCGAGAAGATTGTCGTTGTTGCATCATCTTCGAATCTTGAGGACATTCTGCCCCTAGCCTTGGATGCTGCCTTATTTTGTCGAGGTGAGTTACCCCCAGACATGCCACGGCCTCCGGCCATAGAAACTGATTCGGCAGGAGCCGACTCTGGTTGTACAGGATTAGATTTTGGAGTTTTGGGTTTTGTAAGAGATGCAGTATATCCCAACCCGAAACGAACTTATTGATGGTGAGACTTACCCCGTAACGGTGTTCGTCTACCTTTTCCATTGTTGAGGCCTTGTTTTATCTTCAAATCATAACCCATGCTTCGCATAATATTTAACGCTTGCGGGCTATATCGATGGGTTTGTATCCTGCCAGTTTCAGACTCGCGAGATTCTTTCTGTATGATCGGGGTATCCCGTCTACGACCGAAGATTATTGGATGCTGATCGTCGCGAGTTGGTAGAAAAATAAAGATGGAATCTTCATGTGGTCCACCTGTTATGACGACGTTAGACGTTGACGTATCTTCCCATAAGATCTCCCCGCGTTTGACCGTTAGGGGAACTGAAGTTCGTTTATGACTCTTGTTTTTGCGTTTCTGGATTAGATAATCCCGTAGGTCGGGAGAATTTACAGAAGAAGACGAAGAAGACTGCTCGTTCTTTCGGTTCGCCGTGGTAGGTATGCGGATGATGGGGACCATAGTCTGCACAATGCCACTCGTATACAACGGATTGGCCATCTGGGTGGCGGATAATCTCCGAGGAGCGCGTCTTTCCGTCAATCGAGCCTTCTGTACGCTTAGGGACTTCGCCTGGCGTAATTTCGAGCTTCGCTCTTGTTGGCGTAAGGCTGAGGATGTCCTCAGGCGGCCATCAGCTTCTCGCGTAATTTGGAGGACGGGTAGATTGTTCCTTTGCTGGCGTGAATGCCGAGAAGTTAAGTAGCTCGCCGCTTGCTTTCCCTTGCGGAGATCACAGGGATCATCTGGTTCCCCATAGAGGTCAGATGTTGTCTTACGCGCGGAGCATGCTTTGTACTTCTGATTTGGCGCTGAGGCATCATCAGTAGTTTTGTCTATTCCGCCACGGACGGGAGACTGGTTTCTACGCATAGAGCGCAGTGGATACCTCTGGATTAGCGCTGAGGCTTTGCCCGAAGTTTTGTCTGTACCGCGCGTAGCGGGAGACTGGTTTCTACGCGTAGAGCGCAGCGGATACTTCTAGGTTAGCGCTGAGGCTTTGCCCAAAGTTTTGTCTGTACCGCGCGTAGCGGGAGACTGGTTTCTACGCGTGGAGCATAGTGGATACTTCTGGGTTAGCGCTGAGGCTTTGCCCGAAGTTTTGTCTGTACCGCGCGTAGCGGGGGACTGAATTTTACGTGCAGGGCACGGAGGGAGCAATGCTACAACCTCGTTGGTCGGAGAGATCGGAGAGATCGGAGAGTCTACAGGGATGATAGAGGGTGTCTTGGGCATCCAGACCTTGTGCAGCTTCCTGTTATTTTGTACAGAGAGAGAGTGAGAGCTACCCCACGTCCGAAGCATGTCTTCGTAGGCAGACTGGTCGAACTGGACGACCAGTGTCTTCTTCACGGATCCCACGAATACCGCATCGTGTTGAGCAATCGCTTCCTCATCAGAAGAGAAAGATGTCCCCAGCAGAGTCGCCATCTTGTTTGTGGTATTAAACGAAAGAACGAAATGTATATAATACGAGGTTTGCACGAAACCCGCTTTCTTTGGTTTACAAACAAACTTGTATAATTTGATCCTATACGAGGATGTAGGAGTACAATTTATTTAATCTGGTTAGATGATTGCTATAGGTGTCTGATCTGCAGTCGATCACTTTAGCCCTTGGACTACACGATGGTGAAGAAGTGCCATGGAAGACGGAAAGCAGCTTCGTAGGTGGCAGAAGAGAGTGGATGCACGATGCTAATGTCGTCGATCGCTACTCTTTGCCTGAGCTCTGGATGCTTCTCTCTCTCTCTAAGGCTCTTCGATCTCTCCTCAGTCTCCAATATTTTGACCCGTGGTTCGATCTCTTTGGAGGTTCGACCTTGTTCGATTTTTAAAGTCTCGACCTGTTCTTTTGTTGATAGAGGTCTCTATTTATAGAGTTTTGGTGACAGTGACCACTCAATCGGTGTGGAAACCGAGTAATGGAAAGTACATCACCCTTTTACACAACGGTTAAAATAACTAAAGCCTGCGTATAGATGACCTTTTGAATGAGCGTGTGACGCGGGTCCAACTAAGGGACAAAACGCGTATAATCGCTACGAAGATCACGGCGTAGAAGCCACGTAGGTAGGTATCCCTCGTGTAGAAGAGGTTGGCGTAGAATCCAATGTCTGTCACCATGGCGTAGAAGTCAAGTAGGCATAGAAGCCGAGTAGGCGTAGAAGCCTGATGGCATAGAAGCCGAATAAGCACAGAAGGCCGAATAAGCATAGAAGCCGAACGAGCATAGAAGCTGAATGGGCGTAGAAGCCGAGGTGATGTGGACGTCTTTAGCCGAAATCATAGCTCTTAGAGATATAATCAAATCTCTTGCATTAAATGCAGAGATCCGCCATCATCATTAATTGCCGAGGCGTATTTCGAAGGCCTGCCACCGTTCTGAGCATTCGGTGCAGAGACGTGCCTCGAGCCCCGTACGAAGAGCAGCTTTTGATGTGGCAGTCTGTTTGTCTTCCGCGGAGCGTAAACAGTTCACGTTTGCCTGTGTAAAACAAGGCAGCGTATCCCTTTGTATGCGTAAAAGCAGTCTCCGCTGAGGGGATGTCAGTAAATGATGGTTCGGTGATATTTAATCAAATCCTCTGCATTAAATGCAGAGATCCGCCATTATACTGTGGGGCGCGTCCCGAGTGGTCTGCCATCTTTTCAGTCGTCGTCTGGGTAGCCGTGCAGCACTTTTTGTCAGGAGTCATATGTCAGGTTCTCTGCGTGACTTGACAGGTTCATTTCGGGGAAGATGAAGCGTTCCTCGTACGCTTTAATGCTGCCATGAAAGCGGATGAGTTTTTACGCCATGGAGGCGATGAAGCACCCCGTCTACGCTGAAGCGGCCTGGACATACTGCATTTACGCGGACAGTCCCATCATATTTTACGTCGTGCTCAGCGAAAAAGCTCCGTTGTACTCTTGATGGCCTTGAGGTCCCCTGCTTACGCTGTCCTGCATCACCATGTTGCGTAGAGCTATCCAGCGTATTTTTTATGCTTCTACAAATGGATGACATAATTTTTGAGAAAGCTAATCATGTTCGACATCTTTACTTCGACGAACAGCACCTTCTCTGCCCATTTGGAGAAGTAGTCAGTTATATCTAGGATAAACCGATGGCCTCTGGAGGAGGAAGGGTTGATATGACCGATTATGTTCATATCCCAGGCTTCGAATGGCCAAGACGCGGCTGTTGGATGTAACAACTCTGAAGGATGGTGGATAAAATCTACGTGTATTTGACACGCTTTGCATCTTCGAGCATAATCTACAATGTCTGCTACCATGGTTGGATAAGACTAACCCGTATGACTGAGATGATCATGTAACTTATGGCCAGGTTGGTGTGCACCACAAGCACCATCGGGATCTTCACATAGTGCTTATTTAGCTTATGCCTCGGATAAGCATTAGAGCAGAAGTCCATCATATGAGCGATGGTACAAAATCTCTGTCGAGGTTTCATAGTAGAATCAGAGGGAGCTTCTTTTGACAAAGCCTCATTTGGGTCCTCTGGGAGAATTCCATAGATAGCTTAGTCTAAAAATGGGGATCTCCAATCCTTGGAATCAACGTCCGTTCCTGCGGCATGATTGTACTGAACCTGTAGGTTATTCCTAATACAGGCTAACTCTCCACCGATCACTGTAATTTGATATTATTTTATGATTGGGATAGTTAGGGAAGCTTCCAACCCGATTAGAGCATCAGCTTTTGTGTTCCGCAACTAGGGATGTGGTCGATGAAGAACTCAAAGAAACTAGAAGTCAACTCAGTTGCTGCCAGGTGGTAGGGAATAAGGTCTTCATGGTGGACTTTGTATTCTCCTCTGACTTGCCGGACTATCAACTGAGATTCGCCATAGGCTTCGAGGTATTCTACCCCCAGCTGATTTGCTAACTAGAGGGCCATGAGTAGAGAATTATATTCTGATATGTTATTTGAGCATGTCTCTATAAGAGAATACACAAGATGTATCACCAGTTTGATGGAAGAGACGAGGACCACTCCTACTCCTGCGATGATATAGCCCTTGGGTCCTATTCTTGACGCGCTATCAAAGAATATTTGCCAAGTATTTTCTGCCGTTGTTGCATTGGATTCCAACACTTTGTCCGGAATATCTTGGTATAGCTTGGAAGTTTCGGGCATTATGTGAGTGGCCAGGAAGTCAGCCAGTGCTTAGCCCTTTGACTGCTTTCTGTGGAATATATACCATATCGTATGGACATAACAATATTGTCCATGTTTCCAGGTGAGAATTGAGTGTGATGGGCTTGGTCATTAGTAGTCGAAGATGATTAACCCTCTATATGACATGGATCGTCTATCTAATCATGTAATGGCACATCTTTTGAATGGCAAATACCAGGATGAGGCATCCATTTTCTACTAAGTTGTACCTGTGTTCGGCACCGATCATCGTGCGACTGAGACAATAGATGGCTTATTTGTGACCCTCGCTATTCTTTTGCACAAGTAAGGTCCACAAAGAGTGGTCCATTGCCCATACGTATATTAAGAAAGGCTTTCCCATGACTGGGCTACTAGGACTGGGGGTTCTGTGAGATATCATTTGATATCGTCGAACGCTTGCTGGAACGTCTCATCCCAGACGAAAGTTACTCCTTTCTTCATGAGTTGTGTGAACGACTAACATTATTTTGAGTGATTTGATATAATCCTTCTGATGTATGCTAAGCGGCCTTGGAGTCCTCTCTGCTCCCTAAGATTCTGTGGATGATTCATTTCAAGGGCGACTTTGACTTTATCGGGGTTGAGCTAGATACCTTTGGAGGTTATCACAAACTCGAGGAACTTGTCGTTAGAAAATCCTAGGAAAGACTTAGCGAGATTCATTTTAAGCTGGTGTTTGCGCATAAACTCAAACATCGTTCTCAGATCCTGGAGGTAATCGTCTTTGTGGTTACTCTTAACCATAATGTCATCAACGTAGCATTCTACCATTTTGCATAGATATTGAAGAAAGATTGTGCCCATGGCTCGCTAGTACATCGCACTTGCATTTTTTAAACCGAAAGGCATTACTGTGTAGCAGTATACCCCTAGTGGTGTTCTGAAGGATGTTGTTTGATGATAAATGAAAGAATAAAACTGGGTTTATACGAAACCCTTTATTTGTTTACAAACAAGAAAAAAGAGTACAATTAATCCTATACGAGGATATTAAGTACAATAAAAATGATTCTGGAAAAAAATTGCTATAGGAGTCTGATCTGCGGTCGATCACTTTGTCCCTTGGACCACACGATGATGAAGAAGTGCTGTAGAAGAAGAAGAAGCTTCAAATATTGCAGGAGGGATTGGATTCTCGTTGCCAAAGTCGTCAATCACTACTCTCTGTTTGTGCTCTCTCTCTCTCTCTCTCTCTCTCTGATCTCTTGATCTCTACCCCTTTCGACCCTGATCTCCTGTGATCGGAGGTCTCTATTTATAGAGCTTAGTCACAGTAATCGTCCAGTCGGCGTAGAAGCCAAACTGTGAAGAGAGTTGCACTCTTTACGCGGCGGTTATAATAACTGCTACCCACGTCTGAATGATCTCCTGAATTCGCATATAATGCGTGTCCCATTATGAGGTAACGCGTATAACTGCTTCTCGAAGATCACGGCATACAAGCCACGTAGGTAACTGCCCCTCACGTAAAGATGGTTGGCATAAAAGCCAAATAACTGTCTTGTTGGCGTAAAAGCTAAATAGCTGTCTTGTTGGCGTAAAAGTCAGATTCTGCGTAAAACTTGATGCTGCATGAATAATAGATAACCAGCGTAAATATAGCCAATTATCCATCACGACTGAGGTCTTGAGCGTATTCTGGGCTAAATAGCCTTATTACGTACCTTTGCAAATATAGCCCGAGTTGGCGTATTTCGAGGAGATAGCATACGGCGTACTCCTATAGTTGAAAATAGCCTGGTTGGCGTAACATGCAAGGATGGTGATGTGAGCGTATTAGTCATAGTTTTAGCTCTCCCCATCATGACAAAATCTGAAAGATAGAACAAAATCTCGTGAATTAAATACAGAGATATGCCCCCATCTCGTGTATTAATTGCAGAGATATGCCTCGAGCTTTGTATAGGAAACAACTTTTAACGTGGCGTCTGATTTCGTCTCATCTTGAGCGTAAAACTCCTTTCTGCCTATGTAGAATAGGCAGCGTATTCTTTGAATGCGTAAAAATGACTTGTATCAAGGATATGTCACTAAACGACACCTTGGGCCTCTGTACAGAATCATCATTACAGCCGTCCTCTCGATCGTCGTGCAGTACTTTTGTCAGGAGTCAGGTTCACTGTTTTGTTTGACAGATTCATCCGAGGAATACGAAGAGTTCTTCGTACAACTTTACGCTTTTACGTGGAACAGCCTTGGAGCACACATTTTACGCCAAACAACTCTAAAGCTCGGTTTTATGCGTATTGCTCTAAAGCAATATTTTACGCCACACGACGTTTTACGCGTACCGTTCTAAAGTCATATTTTATGCCACATTGCTCTGAGGCTCTGCTTTACGCTGACTTCATGTATATTGGGAAGTTTGACTGTATAATACGCGTACAATTCCCCAGCAAATTTCATGCTTCTACAGATGCATGCTTTTCATCATCCATAGACATCTTGATTTGATTCTAACATGAAAATCCATCCATGAAAGATATGTGCTCGAAGCTGCAGGTATTTTCAATCATGATGCCTATAATTCGGAGGGGAAATTCATCCTTCGGGCAACTCCTGTTTGGGTCTCGATAATCTATATAGATCCGGATCTTTTTTGTCTTTTTCATAATTGGAACAATGTTCGCCACCCAATCGTGGTGCTATTCCTCACGATCGAAGCCTCACGCTATTAACTTCTTGACCTCAGCTTCAATGGTATCCATGACATCAGGTCGAAACTATCGCTGATATTGTTTTACCAGTTTTGCATTTGGAAGAATATTCAGGCGGTGTGTGGCTATGTGTGTGTCTAGACTGGGCATATCCTCGTAACCCTAGGAAAAAACACCGAGGTACTCTCTTATAAGTTGTATAAGATCTTGGCTATCTTTGTCAGAAAGACTTTGGCAGATGGAGATAGATTTGGGGGATATCTGATCCCCTAAATTGACTTGGATAATTTCGTCTTTGGTGGGAGTTTCGCATTATTTTAATGTCGACTACCATTGCGATTCTATCTATTGTACCCATGGATAATCTTCGAGAGACTCCAATGATTGGCTGCTTTCCTCGACTTCGTCGGTTGATACCATGTTAATGGACAGTACTTGCTTGAAGACGTTGCTAATGCTTCCTTCAGAGTCCCAAAATAAAGAGTCAGAAGAATAAAATATCGTACTTTCCTTGGTTTCTGAGCTTTCGGGAGTTGTTGGAGGAGTGACATATCCCAAACTACTACGCATTTGCTGGTAATAGTTCTCATATTTACCTCTCGGGGCCGAGTGGCATCGTGAAAGGCGTCGTCCTTTGTTGTAGTTGAGGCCTTTGTTGGTCTTCCAGTCATAGCCCATTTTGTAAATGATGTCTTTGGTTGTTTGACTATAATGATGGAGTTGTATTGTCCCCATGTCACTTTCGGGACTCATCAAGATACAATATAGATTTTCTTGCGTTTATGATTGTTTGTGATTGTTGTGCTTTAGATTGTGTGCTAAGCCTTGTTTTGTTCTAGGTTAGCGATCTGGTGTTCCTAGGGATTTTTCTGACATGGGGAACGATTCTCTTCGGTGGAGATGGGAAGCTTAGCCCACGGTTCATCGGACATTTTTGGTATTCTTGAGAAGGTCGGTGCTATGGCCTACCGACTAGACTTATCGCCGACACTTGAGAAAATACATAATGTGTTCCATGTGTCACAGCTAAGATGGTACGTGGTAGACCCTAGCCATGTATTGGACCACTCAGAGATTGAGGTAGGCCCGAGTCTCAGTTATCCTGAGTAGCCGGTGGAGATCCTGGATCACAGGAAGAAGGTGATGCGTAACCCGATGATTCTCTTGGTTCGTGTTGCGTGGAGGCATCACTCTCCGGGTGAGTCTACCTGGAAGAGAAAAGATGAGATGCGCGAGTGATACCCTTATCTCTTCGAGCCATGAGATATCTTTCTTTCTTGTTGTGCTTGATCTGTTTGTGCTAGTTTCGTCTTTTAATTTTGCGGACAAAATTATTTTAAGGGGGTAGACTTGTAACCACCATTTTTTACCTCAAGGATAGTTTGATAATTTTTGTATGTTGCTAATTATATTATATCATATTGTATTAGTGATTAGTCTAGAATTAATTATTATTCCTTAGAATTATTTAATATTAGTATTAATGCTAGCTAATTAACTGTTTAGTTGTAATTAATTATTGTTAGTTAGCATGGATAGAATATTCTCCTATATTATGATTAGATACCCTCCCATAGCGAATTAAATTCCTTCCTAATCCAAATTGATTTCATTCATGATAATTCTAGAACCAAATTATATAGTGGATAGGGACAATTTGGACAAACCATCATCACCAAACCAACCTAGAGGGGGCTAGCCTTAATTTTGAGGGAGTAGGCACTCATTAGTCACTCATTCCATCACTCATTCATTCCTAAATTCCTTCTTCCATAATTCATTCCACTTCCATACCAATTTCCACTCAAACCACTTCAATTCTAACTCATTATCATCACCATGTAGGCCTAGAGATTGGAGAGCACAAGAAGGACCATTAGAGAGGATCTAGCTAGGAGATTGTGTTAATTTTACTCATTGTGTCCATTTGGAGGAGTTTTATTCAGATCCAACTCCCAATATGTATAAACTCACTTTTCCTATCAATTTATATGTTAGAATACCCATTTGAATCCATAGGAACCTACCCATAGAGATATCCAACTCCATTGCTGAAGAATTAGGTGTTAAAAGGCCAATTTCTAATTGTTACATGTGTTTTTGTGAGGCATTTGGTGGAACTACGAATTTATGTCCACGAAATATTTGTGTTGTTTCCTTTTGTTGCTATTTTTGTCTAATTGGATTTGTGGTTTTTTTTTGTATCCATAATTGGATACGTAGAGCCCGTATTATGATACATCATGATACGTATAGGTGGATTTGGTAATTTGTATTTAGCCTATTGGTGTTAATTCTTTTTTAATTTCACTATATTTGGTTATGCTAGCTCTATTCATGTTAGATTATGTATAGTGTTTAATATGATTTTGGGTTGGTATCATGTTGGTGTTGGTGTAGGAAATTATGTATCGAGAGTATCTTGATACATGATGTTGGGATACTAGGGTGTGCACCTAAGGTGTTTGATATTTGATTGTGATACATAAGTGTATATATATATATATATATATATATATATATATATATATATATATATATATATATATATATATATATATATATATATATATATATTAGTGTCCTAGTGTTGCTAGTGTGTGTGTGTGTAGTATTGAGTG
This sequence comes from Iris macrosiphon, assembly GCA_036927795.1. Lineage (NCBI taxonomy): Eukaryota > Viridiplantae > Streptophyta > Magnoliopsida > Asparagales > Iridaceae > Iris > Iris macrosiphon. The sequence continues at coordinate 61,431,295 of JAYESA010000008.1, read as the reverse complement.
TGTAGATATTAGAGAGGGTGTTCATGTGTTGTGGTGTGTGTGATGGTGCAAGTATGCACTGTGATTGAGGAGACTACTCTGTGCAGGGTTGGGGAATTTGGGTTGTTACTTTAGTGGTGCACAAACATGTGCATGCAGTGGGTTGTTCTGTATTGGGTTCATGTTAGGGGGATGACTGATATTGTATAAGCAAGTGTGGCTGTGTATATTAGAGGAGAGGTTAATAGGGGAAACTGCACATGCAGTTCTGGACTGCAGTGTGGGAACATGGGAGAGTTGGGGTGTGGCAGTGGGTTCTTGGAGAGTCTTACTATGTGCACATGCAAGTGAGGGGAGAGAACTATAAGTACCACTTTCCACCATAGTGGTATTTTGATAATTTTGTATATTGTTAAATTTTTATTTATTATTTTATATTAGTGATTGCCTATAATTATATTAGTGTTAGTTAGTGGCTAGCCAAATTAGAATTTAAAAGTGTTAGTTAGTGCTAATTATTATTAGTCATGACTTTAATATTTAAAATTAATTAAGTTTAGTTGTCAGGAAGAGAATATTCCTCTTAGTTGTAGAGATTCCATTCATGACAAATGGAGAGAGACAAACTTGATATTTTAACATGATAAAATATTACTATAAGAGATAAGTTCAATTTAGGGCTCATCCATTCATTTTATTTTACTCATTAGCCTCATTTTTTCCAAAGCTTCTTCGTTCCCAAGCAAACCCAATTTTTTACCAATTTCACTCAATCTACTTCCAATTTCACTCATTCTCACCATCATGAAGGCCTAGAGCATTGGAGAGCACAAGAAGATCCATATGTGTCATGTCCCAGAACTAGAATACTGGAGAGTGGGAGAGTGACTCAGCCAACCGCACCTTACAGAATACCGAAGTAAGCACAATGTGCTAAGGTTGTCAAGAGACAAGGTGGTGCATGCTACAATCAAGTCACCTAGGGTCAATAACATCTATGTCTCAATCATCAACCAAGAAATAATAAGAATGAATATATAAGATAAAATAGTTAGACAACCCTGACGCTCTATCGAAATTATCATAAAACTAGTTATACAGGACGGTAACAAGTGTCGTCGGCTAAACGCCAAATGGTAAAACAGAATGATACTCATAGTGGGGAAGAAAAAACTCACTCAAGTTTTTCAGTGGAAATCCTTTAAGTGTACACAAAAGGTCAAATACATGACAAGATCCTCGGGCTCTACTACTAAACTTGGCCAAACAAAACCAGCGGGGTCAGGCCCCGATAGCAAGTACCACAAAGGAGCAAAAGTAAATGAAGCAAAAACCAATAAAGTATATAAAATAGGATCTGCGCCATAATTATAAGCGTATACCTTTCATCGAAGCAGTAGGTGTCACGACCCGCACCCGGATAATCGGGCACGAGTACGTGGTTACGCCCAGCCTACGCCGCAGAATCGATGATAGAACGCTGTCTGGGTCATTTCTAACTATCTAACATCTCAACAATATAATATGGTAGCTGTTAATCATCTCAACTCCAAACGGAGGAGCAATATGGTATCTCACAAGTATAACTAATCTCAATCACAAAACAAACTAAGGAAGAATAATGCACGAATGGAATAGTGAAGGAAAGAATAAAGATACAATCCACAATCTGAAATAATATACAAGATGTGAATCCACCAAAAGAATAGTCTAATACAATCCAACACAAATATAATCTAGACCTCCTCAGGCTCTGCAACTAAGTCCTCCTGGTCTATAGGAGTATCCTCTAGAGTTACGCCATTCTGCGGCCCGTAGAATGTGGGACACTGCTCTAAAAGCCAGTCATCTGGAAAAATATATCCAGTCAGAATTGGAGCGAAGTACATACCTCTGAAAGCAGTTTCACTAGCATAATTGAGCATATAAACAGATATAGAAATAAAATATAAGATCACTAAACATATGAATGAATAAACAATGGATATACAAGTAATGTACGAGAAAATAGATCAACAATATAAATAACACAATATGATGAAATAACTGTAATCTAAACTAAACTAATGTGCCTCAGAATACAAGTTCATTATGTGATCGGGTTGGGTGAACATGATCAGGTAAGACGATTACAAGTGAGATATATAACCAGAATGTACACGATATAACAATGGGCTTTGATCACATAATTAACTCCTACTCTTCCACCCCCAACTAATATCGATGGATCCAATCACGACACGCTACGAATACGAAATATAACCACTGAACACGAGCAGTGGGTGTACACGAATATCATAACCACCGAACACAAGCGGTGGGTGTACACGAATAAGCATATTGAACACGAACAGTGTGTGTAACCTCTGTATCCTGAAATTCTAGCTTAAATGTTGTTATTAGGTTAATTTGGCGCTATTGGGATTTTTTTACAATTTTTGGTTAATTAAAAACTAGTAACAATAAATTTTTAGGGCTTTTAAGAATTTATTTTAGTGTCAAACATAATTAAAAATGTCCTAAACTTTTATTTTAGGTTCTAAATAATTAAATATATTTTCTAGAATTTTTTAAAGAATTTTCTAATTATTTTTAGTATTTATTGGGAGTTATTTAGGCTAATAACTAATTTTTAGGACTTGTAGAATTAATTGTGCAAGCCCAGGAATATAGAATGGACCCACATTATTTTCTAGGATTTATAATATTATTATATATTTTCTGAAATTATTTCAGAATTTTTGGAATAATTTTAGTATTTATTTTTAGTTAAATAGGTAAAAGTAATATTTAGAGCTTCTCCTAATTATAGTAGTAAACCTATGAACATAAAATTACCCAAATATTTTTCTAGAGTTTTTGGGTTCAAAATATATTTTTTCTATTTTTTCCATATTTTTATGATTAATTTTAAGGTTTATTTTGAGTTATTTAGGTTTAAAATGACTTAAATAATGTTTTGATAAAGGCAAATAAAAAACAAATAATATAACCAAAACTATCCAACCAGATTATGACACATGTCATCCTATCACTTTTCTTTCAGCCGTTCAACATATATATATATATATATATATATATATATATATATATATATATATATATATATATATATATATATATATATATATATTAATAACCTTAATTATCCCATTATTTTAGAGAGGGAGAGATTTGAGGAGATGTCATCTAGGGTTTCCTTCATCTTCTAGGAGCCATTACTCATAGCTCCGTACTCCAAACGTGGCCCAGTTTCTTGCGTTAGAACCATATTGAGGTTAGCTTTATGAATATATAAATTGTTTTAAGAAATTATGAGTATTAAATTCTGGAAAATTTATAGAGCATATCATGTCCAAAAATAGACGTGTCTTGATATTTTCATGATTCGGGGAGAACCAGGAATTTGAATCATGAACCGTTTGAAGTTTCGGAAAGCTAATGTCGAGATAATTGACATATGTTTTTACCAGAAGTTAATAACTAATATTTTTATACTGTTAATTCTATAGAACTTCTAGGTTAGCAATTAACCACCGTTGCATAATGCAATTTTGTAGGTGAAATAATTCCTAAACGAATTTGAATTTGGACGAGCTATAAATTCCAGCATATTTTTGATGCTGAAATCTACAAGAAATCATGTATGAAATTCGAGTTTATGTCGGTTGACTTTTTGGTCAACAGATTGCCTCGATTTGCGTGCCATGAGTCTCGAGTTGATAAAATTTAGTTTCTTTGGACAAAATTTAGGAATTAACCTAAAAATAAGAATAATAGGATTAAAATAGAATTTTAGAGTAATTATTCCAAAATTAAATAAATTAAAATAAATTATCTTTTGACATGGTAAATTTGTAATACATAGGCTATTTGGACTGTAACTTGGATTCTGATTCATACCAGCTAAGGACCACAGACGAGTATATTCTCTGATAGTTTCCATTATTTGGTATTTTCTATGATGCATGTTTATAATATTGTTTTACCTAATTTTTGACACGATGGATACACGGATTGGTATTACATGGATTCATTTTCGTGATATACATATTTTCAGGCCTATTGACTTTTTCTGGACTAATAAATTACTGGACTAATATATTTTTTGGCCTGTTGACATCTTTCGGACTATTGAGATTATTCGTGTCTGGACTTGGATCCATGAGTACTTGTCGGGCGGGAAAATACCTAGGAGACGTGTGAACTACCATTTCCATCCCATGGTCTTTCTGGATAATAGAAGCCACACACGACACGTGTGGTTTGTCGGATATTACCCCTAGCTGTTCACATGTCAACTTGGTATTTCAAAACACTAGTTAGATGCAGTCATTCTGGATTAATCTATACTTGCTGATTGTACATTTGCATGACAGGTTTCCTAGTTCACATATCTGTCTGTCTATACATGCTTCTCTATTCTTATTTCTTGTCTTTCATTATTTCTTTATTTAACTGTTCCTCTATGATGTACCATATTCTATTATTATATGCTCATCAAGTATTTCATAACTATTAACTGTTCATAGTACTTGTCAATTAACTGGAACTGCTACTGGATTGTACTCGTTCCATCCTGACTAGGTAAATATTTTTAGGTAACTTGCTATCTTGCTCATTGGATTTGGTTGGAGGTCGAGATGCTTATGGAGGCCAATATTAGAATTTAGATAGTTTAGAAACTTCTTTGGATTTGATGTTTAGCTGGTTTGTTCCCGAGTTATAATTTAATTGTAAATTGAGAATCTTGTAAAACTATATAAATGTTGTGAATGAGCAATATATTTGAATTTGTGATTAAATATTATCTATTTGGATTGATGGACCATTGTTATCATAGACAGCGTACTACCGCCGATGCTGTGGTGTAGGCTGGGCTTGGCCACGTACTCGTATCCGAAAAGCGGGTGCGGGTCGTGACAGTATGTGAACACGAAATATAATCAATACCCAATATACACGATGAGATACAATGTACACGAGTACCCGCTGAATATGGTAGGGGATAACATCTCCTGACGGGATCCATATAGTACCCGTCCATGAAATCACTGTGTCGGGATCAAGTATATAATTCTAGAACATGCATATATACAATATTATGAATTGAAAACTATCAGAGAAATGTACTCGCCTAAAGTCCTGAGCAAGGTGTGTCTCTCGATGCCCATGCCCAAGCTGGTGTCACACAACCTATATATTGTCACGCCCCGATCTCCCGCAGGCAAATCGGCCGTTCCCGCTAGGCGGGAATCACCCTCGCCAGCGCTCCCGCGGAACGATCGCTTAACCTATCCGGGCGTGATGCCGAACGAGCGTGATCCACGCCCGTGCAAGGCCATGGTTCATTGGCTGGCGGCAAGAGTTCTAAGCCACAGAGTCGCACAGATTGTCCGAGTGTAGCGGAGTCATGAGCGCATAGGCAATCGGTAACAGGTTCACTGAGTCGACAAATATAGCAGAAGCATTGAAACAAGTAAAGTAATCTCTTTATTGATATGAACAAGTGTTACAGGCGGCGTATAGCC